>JALIZH010025075.1:0-20055 GCA_030522465.1 Rhipicephalus appendiculatus | reverse complement strand
TTTATCGTAGACAGCAATAAGTTTATCGAAAAAATGTATTGTATGCCTTATTTGGGTCACTTTCAAGTAGTTCGGATTCCCAATTTATTTCACTAATAAGCGAGCGAAAATGGGCTAGCGTCGTTGCATCAATGAGGCGATATGAAAAAGTGTTTGGCTTGAATTTCTTAGAGCAGGGAAGAAAACAGAAAATTGGGAGATGATCACTTATGTCAACAGACATGATACCGGCAGTCACAGAAGGAGCATGTACATTTGTGATACAAACGTCTAATAGGGTGGTACTAAAGGCGGTCACTCGTGTTGGTAGACTTATAATATTTGAGCATGCGTAAGAGTACATCAGTTGCTTATATTCTCTAGTTGTTGCATTTTCGGCCATCATATCAATGTTCGTATCACCTAGTATTGCGAACATTTTGCCTGTTTCGCTCAGATAAGATAGAAGTTTATCCATGAAGGAAAAGAAATCCTTTTTGTTTCCGCACGGTGGTCTGTAAACTACTGAAAGTATTACTGTTTTAAGGCAAATAGTGAGGCATTCAATGTTTTGATTATTTAGCGAGAAATCCGAAATTATTTCAGAGTCCAGATCATTTCGTACATAGGCAGCTAAGCCACCACCCCGAGCGTAGGTGCGGTTTAATCCGTGATACCGGTAGTTATCAAGCAAGAAGGGGTAATCCTTATCAGAAAGCCACGTTTCAGTAAAAAGAAGCACATCAAGACCGATTTCTGTCTGCTGGATCAACTCTTCAACTTTATCTTGCTTATTTCTTAAACTTTGGGCGTTTAAATGAAAGATTGAAATATGTTTTTTAAGCTTGGCAGATGTATTTCTAAAGGAAACATAATCATGATAGACACATTTATCGATTGAAGCCATGACTATGCTTAACAACAAAAAAAAAATGTTTTCAGAGAGTAAGATTAGGTTATCATCTTGCTGATGTCATCAATGCTGAAAATGTGCAGAACAGGAGATGTTTCATTCCGTCTCGCCATCACTTTCCCTCCATTGGTCCACACATATTTCCAACCAACCTCATTTCTTTTTTGTTTCGCAGCACTCAACAGCTGCTTGCCTTGCCTTGTCAAGTGCTCATTGATGAACACTGGACGATTGTCATCAAAACCAAGCATTCTGGTATCAATTTTTTTCCTTCGTGCTTTAGCAAGAAAAGCGTTCCTCTTGATGCGGCGCACAAATCGAACAATTATGTTATGTTCATTATGCTTAGCTGTCGGCACTTTGTGGCACACATCAATATCAGAAACTTGAACTTCTTCTGCAACTAGTTCGCCAATCTTTTTAATGATGGCTATTGGCTCTGCATCAACAGGAACACCCTTGATTTCTAAGTTATTGGAGCGTTGGTACGTTTCAAGCTCCTCAAGTTTTCGCGCCAGCTTAGCATTTTGCACTTTAAGTTCCTTGTTTTCTGCTACAACGGCCTGGATCACCTCTCTCAAAGCTCCAAGGTCTTTAATTTCCTGTTTCAGTTCTTTCAATTCCGCTAGACTTTCTTTTTTATCTCTTTCAGTTCATCAATTATCTCAGCACGCAATTCGTCCACAAGCTTTTTCGACATAGCAGAATTCAAGCAGCGTAAGAAACAGAGAAGCTACAAATGTAGTTTGGTGCAGTCCGGCAGCAGTGCATAGAATGTATTTAGGAAATTGAACGTGTAGTTCTTACCTGCAAAAGCAGATATCGTTAGATGTGTGCTCAAGATGCACTGCTGCCGAACTGCAAGCCTGGTCGTCGGTCCGTCGCCTTTTAAAGCCGCATACGTCGCATACGTCGTCAAACCCTTTCCTGCAGACAAGTGTGGCACATACCTTTATAGCACGTGCCGCGGTATGCGGGTATGCGCCGCAGGTGCCTGACAATTTAAGTCAACCCAGGAACGGTGAGGACAGACATTGGTAATTTAAATGCGAGAGTGTTAAGAAAGACTGATATAGGGCGCGTTGATCTGACGAATGCAAATAATAAATATCAGTCTCCCAGCAGGAATCAAACCCAAGCAATCTGCGTGGCAATGAAGTATTCTACCACAATGCCACGCCAAGTCTCGGAACTGCTTAGGAAAATGACCCTATGCGGGCGTAATGTTGGTGAAACGTCGATTGCGGTTGCAGTGCTGCCTATGTAATTTTATAAACATATGTACTCATATGAGGCAAGCGTCATGTCGGGTTAAGGTCAATTGTATATTTAAGCGGCATCCACAGTAGTTGGTCCACGAAGCTCTATCCAAGGCTACCATTCTCGCATGCACAAGTGCTACATATCGACTTCCGCTTATGGTGTTGGTAATACCATGTTTCTGTTGACATCGTTACGCAACAGTAAACAACTGGTTATATGAAACATATGCGACTGTTGAACATATGTCTGTGCGTACAACATTTGTACGTATCTTTAACGTCATTTTGTAACATTTCGCTCAATAAGAAAATCACAACCCAGTCCCCTTGCCTCCACATGCTTCGCATAATATCGATTCCCATGGTACTTGGGATCTGCCAAATTTTGTTTATGTACGAATGCAATCTTTGAAAAGGTAAGGGCTATATCAAGCAATATTATGGCAAAAAGTCGCAACTTCACTTGATAATTGTTATTAAAGATGTATTATTAGGACGTATTCATGTTCATTTTATAACCACTAGTGCTTGTTTTTTTTTTTTGCTTTCCGTTGTTTATAGCTGTTACGCAAGCAACTTTCATACTTGTAACTCGTATCTTGGCTTAAATATTTCACTACTACTTCCTGTTATACTAGTGCTAAAGCTGCTTTCTTCTATAGGGCCCGAGGAAGATGTAAAGAAAAACGAGGAAGGTGAGCGACTATAGCTGCTCTTATAGTCAATCAGAGACTTTTGGTGTATGTTTCACCAATTAAGTTCTCCTAAGTGAGTTATGTACGTGCAGCATTGGTACATATAACCTTTAAACTGTGGGGTACATTTTGGGATTTTAGTGTCTTGTGCAGAGTTCCATTCATTTATTAGCGTTTATAGGTTTTTCGCTCGAACTGATGTTGTGATGTCCTTCAAACCAAGGTTCATCAGAAGGTCAAGAAAGTGGAGGTAGGTTCAAACTTATGTGGTTATTATTGCCAGCGAAATGCAACACTTGTTAAATTATCAATGACCATTTCTAGCATTCCATTTCTACTTAACAATACTGCTCGAATGTTCAGTTTGGATAAGAAATAAGTATTAGTATTTTAAAGCAATGTTGCATAAATAATATTAAATATAACGTCTGTGTTTGTTTTTTTCCTGCGACCGCGTTTCACGGAAGAGACTTGTACTTTGTGAACATGAATGCTGAGCACAATGAGCACCTTGATGTGCCGGAGCCTTCTCGAACTCTTACGATTGTGGTAACTGAATGGTCGCTTTTGTTGACCAATGAGATATAATCACAAACGTACGCGCAAATTCTCCATTGCACTGGAAACACTCGCACCTAATGTATCAAGAGCCGGCGCGTTAGATCCGCTATCACTTTTTTCGGGGTACGGAACTGTGCTCGCCCACTGATGTGAGTGTTCTCTTTGACTTTGCGAATACCGTCAGAACTGCCGAAGTTTGAGTTTTTCGTATCATTGAGCGAAACCTCACCCTCGTAAAGTTCAGTTTTTGCTGGGTTGGCCGCTTCAGTTTTTACCTCAAGATCACGTGGGAATGAATTCAGCGGCATATAGTTGTTTTACGGCTTCCTGTTTAACATAATATGCGTGATAAAAGGGTAAACTGGCAGCAATACCTTCCGAGGGGTGTGATTCACTTGTGAACGTATGCTTTGGACTTCGTCTGAACTCAGTAATTTCAACTGCTGGCATTAGTCTGTAGAACCTGAACACAAAAAGTAGCAGAAAAGTAATTAAAGCAATGAATAAATTAGGTAGATGGGGAAAGGGTTCGAACCAGAAATATAAGATGCAGCAAACGCGAAGACAAGATTCCGATAATATTCTCTAATACAGAGAAATACGGTTTTGCATGTTCTGTAGTAGCTATATAGAAAAGATGAACACCAGAATATTAGTAAATCGCCAGCCGTTTGGGGTAGCCAAGTTTTAGTTGCTGGTAGCCGACGGCTGGCCCAGCAACAATCAGGGGTTATCAAAATTGTACTGACCTCCTACACTCTTGGACGCGCACTATGCATCATAAGATCGTTGCAGTTGTATGTAAAACAAAGCTTATATTGTTTACCATTTGTTAGAATAGACAATGGGGCTTTTGTGGATCACCAGCTGTGCCGGAAAAAAATTATAGAGTTTCACCTCAACGGCGAAGCAATGAATGCGATAGTAACAAGTTGTAATGTTACACGAAGTTACGTTGGCAGCTAACCCTTTTAGATACAGTTTCGCCTAACTTTACAAAACACTGGCCGCTCCAGAGCGAGATGTGGATTTGGCAAAGTATTATGACATTTGTGTTGATGCCTTTGTATTTATGTATCTGTATTTCGAAACACTTTTTGCCTTTGTGTAATATATTTCCAAAATATCATTTTACGTCACAGACATGTGTATCTCAGTATATGTATTTTAAGCTGCCAGCGCATGTATTTGGAAATCTGTATTCCGGGAGTACATTTCGTGAGTGCGTGCGCGAGGGGGACGGAGCGGAGAGCGCTACGGCGAAGACAAAAGAAGCGTGGTATTTTTCCCGCGCCCAATATGCCATTATTTTTACTTTTCCGGGAAAAACGTGGGCTGTATATTTTTTCAGGAGAGGCAACAGGAGATGTTGGCAGCGGCGAAGGTTCGTGCATCTTCTATATTTCTCGAAAAGTACTAACTGAATAGCCATCAACGTTTTGAATTTTTCATTTTAGCAAAGATTTAGTCGGTGCATGCGTTAATAATAATTGATGGGGTTTAGCGTCCCAAAACCATGATATGATTATGAGAGATTCCGTAGTGGGGGGGATCCGGAAATTTCGACCGCCTCGGGTTGTTTAACGTGAACCTAAATCCAAGTCGCGGGTGTCGAACATTTTCGGCTTCATCGAAAATGTGGCCGCCGCAACCGGGATGCAATTCCACGACCTGCGGGTCAGCAGTCAATAACCATAAAACCTAGACCACCATGGCGGGTCTCGGTTAATGTGGTCTCTGATCTTTAAAGCCAAATTTGATGTAGGCTAACAGTTGGAGGGAGGGGCCCACTTGTTTAGTACAATGCCGTACAGGCTTATTCAAGGGCATTGAACAAGGGGACGGGCTAAGAAAAGAAATCGGAAGAAGCTTGAGCTTCGCTTCTAGAGTGGAACAAGAATGCGTTACTGTACCTAGGGCTTAAAAATATCTATAATGTCCGGAAACATGTGCTCTATCACCAGAACCCAGGCTAAGACCACATGAAGATACATAGCCAGGAGGGGGGGATCTAGGAATGAGCACCCCCCGTAGCTTGTAGTATTTATTGCCCCAGTTGGTTTTAATTCTGGCTCCAACCTTGACATTTTTTAAAAAGATTTATTGGGATTATTCTCTCGCGGACAACGCCGACAGCGCATTTTTTGTGATACGGGCTGTTGTGCAATTGCTTGCAATTAGTGTTTTTAATACACAATTGGTTGCAATCATGTTCATACGATAAGCTTCGCGTTAGACAGGAAAACAGCGTGGTTCGGAAGAGCATTCCGGCGCGCAATAGCTAGATACAGTGATGTTGATCTAAATGCGGTGAAATGCATTGTACTTATTTTCAAAAAGCGAAGCAGTGAAAGGGTGCGTTTACGACTAAAAGCAACTAACTTGCATCTTGAGCCATTGGGAGACTCCTGCCATGTTCTGCACAGCTCATGGATTGCATGGCGCCCATGCTGAGAAGTATAGTAATTTAAACATGTAAATGACCGGTAGATAATGCCGTCTTCAGCGCAGCAAACTGCCTAACATAGTAATGTTTTAGTGAGAAAGTCCGAAGGTTAGATCACGTCACGAAGGTTAGATCAGAAGTTCTTGACTTCCGTAAATCGCTGGCGCAATACAGGAAGCCACGAACCCTAAACAATGTTAATGAATCAAAACAAAGGGCAGGTGACATAGCGGCACGCTCTAAGGTATAGTAAATTACTTTTATGTTTATTTCAGATACTACAGCTTCACTGATGTTATTGCAAGTGCGAGACAAACAAACCTAGTAACATTTATAAACAAGCTTTCATGAATGCTCTCATTGTTAGTGGACGAGTGTCTCCCAGTCAGGCCCGTAGCCAGGGGGGTGGGGGGGGGGGGGGGCTAGGGGCCTGGGCCGCCCCCCGGAATTCGGATGGAGGGGGTGTTTTACCAAGAAAAAATAATAAAAATAGGTCGTTTTCCAGGTTTTCAACAGGTGCTCCCCCCCCCCCCCCCCCGAAAAAAAAGTTCTGGCTACGGGCCTGCTCCCAGTAATGAGTTCCAGGCTTCAACTGTTGGCTTCAAAGGAGTCAGGTCAGGTAAAAAGGTCGTAATAGTTATGGCATGATGACTCGTTGATGATGAATGTTTGGTGAAAGTCCTACAGTCGTCTAGAGAAAAGACACAAGGAGGACGAGATTAACACATAGGGAAATTTTAGGCATTCGAGACGGCGACGCGTAGCACTAGCAGTCAGACGAAGCTGGTGGTGAAAATAAAACGCTGAAAATTACATGTTACATCTCCTACAAACAAAACACACAATTTATTGCACCAAGTCTTATTTTAAAATCACAGTCGGTATACCAATTAAACACAGCGCGACCATAATCGAGGATGGGCCGATTAAAGTGTTTATGTATTAGTACGTTAGTTCTTAAAGCATCAGGATGCAGCGTATGATGTACGTAACCTACATTTTAAGCGCCTTAGGCTGGTGGCATCAATATGTCTTGACCACGAAACATGTTGTGTGAGCAGGATACTTAAATATTCGATTTAAGGCCTAGTTTCTCTTGCATGGTCTGATTGACCACCGACTAAACCCCACAGTGAAAATCCGATAAAGCAACGCGAACATATGTTGACGTATGTTACGCAGTCGCTCCAGTATACCAGCCTAGCGCATGAGGTAGCAGCCCTAAGTTCTAGGTGCCAGTCATCATCATCATAATCAGCCTGACTACGCCCAATGCAGTGCAATGGGTTCTCCCGTGTTCCGACAATCAATTCGGTCCTGTGCTTTCTGCTGTCATTTTATACCTGCAACGCACAACGCACAACTGGCACGTAAATATGCCTCGGTTAACATATACTACCGCCAAGAGTCAAGTGCACGCTGTAATTTAACTTTTGCATTTTGATGGTGGTGCAGTGAAGCTGAAATTGATCGACGAATGAGCAATGTGTACGGCATGACTTTCATGAGGGACAGCAAGGTGCGGCAGCCTTGCACAGGGTGACTCTTGAACGTCTAGAAAGGGCAATTCAGAACCAGCGAAGAAGTATCCTATCATCAGGCATTGTCCTTCTTCATGACAATGCGACGCCGCACAATACAGGCGCAACAAATACGCCCCTGCATTGTTCTCGGTGGGATGTGTTCGATCATTCTCCATCCGTAAACAGTCCGAGCTTTCCTGCCTCTGTTTACATTCTCTTTGTTCACATGAAAGGCTGGCTATGAGGACTGGAATTCGACTCAGAACGTGAACTGAAGACCAGCGCACTGAACTGCTTAAAAGCACAGGCCTTCTATGAGGAGGGTGTTGGAAAGTTGGTGCCACGCTATGCCAAAAGTATCACTCGAAACGGCGAACATGTGCGTAACTAACTGGTATGCACACATAAATGTTTCATATAAAGTAGCGTTAATTTTAGAGCGCAGCTCTCAGGCGCCCGTTCCTACGCTGAGCGTCTTCACCGTTACCGTCACCGATGCCGTCGATGGCGTAACCGATATACATTAAAAAATAAAACCAGAAAACAATAACAAGGAACAAATATGATTTGAACCCGTACCCTCTGCGTGGCAATCGAGTATTCTACCAGAGCCACGCTGGTGCCTGAAACTCATTTGCAAAATGACCCTGCAAGGTGTCATGACATGCAAGGACACGCCTTAACCTATGTAGTATTCAGTGGTATCAGTGCAAAATAACGATTAGGCATCGCACAATGCTAATTGCTCAACGAGTGTGTGTTTTAATGCTTCCCATGCACCGCAAAATGATAAGCCGTAATTTTTCATCGTCATCAGGCACATGCACCATCAACAAAATGCACATAATACCTTACTGATGTATCGCGGGTACCTCGCTTATCCTCAGAAAGAAGAATAATGGCATTGTGGGTGCACTCCTACTTAACAAAAATTAGGATTTATGGTGCAGTCGATGCCTTGCGTACAGCCAAAGCTTCAAATACAGTTGACCTTGCCCCAACACGAGGCTGCGCACAGAATTCGCCTTAGGCAGTATCGTAGTCGTGCCTTCTTGTATGCAGTTTGCGCATAATGGGACGTTGAACAAAAAATAGTCATCTCAATACTATTAGCGCAATAAGTAAAGAGGTGTGTAAGGGGACATTATTAAGATAAAACAAGATTTAGAGAGGACCCAGAGGTGAACCCAGTGGAACTACTGATAAAACGTATCACGGGTGAGTTAGAAATGTTAGTAGTTTGTTTTTAGCAATAATTTTGTCACTGTTTTGTACAGGTGTATCATTGCTATTATGTTAAACAAGAAAGCTTTGACTGATTCCTGAATGTCCGCCTGTTTAAATAAAAAATGGTGAATTTAACATGACTTGTTGCCCAGAAACGTATCTAACGCACATGGTGAAAGAATGTTTCTTGAATAGTCTAAGTATATGAACACACCCCAATTCGTATTCCATTATAAAACCTTACGATAACCTTAAGATAATTTGGTTTACATGGTATGACGGCATGACGGAAGGACCGACACCGCAATACGAACAATACATCAGAGTGTATTACTTGTGCTATGGACCACGCTTTTATGACACATTTCCGGTACCGGCAATGCTCAATAGAACGTGATTAATATACTGCGCTACAGTTGCTGCGACATAAAAATTTAGAAAGGACACACGTTACGAAGTGGACAGGACAAGCGCAAACTATCAACTGGATTTATTGAAAAAACATAAAAGAAAAGGAACTCCAGGAAAGGGAAAGATCTGTTAAGGATGGGGGGGGGGGGGGGGGGGGGCACAATCTTGCTGAACTGTCTTCTCGTGCTACACATGGGGTGATTAGGAGATGTGGCGATGACTCAAAGTTCTATTCCGAGTATGCTGATGCAACTTCTACAGGTGGCTTCTGATAAACTCGATTTCTGTCGGGGTTAGCAGAATGGAGCTTGAACTGACGCATGCGCTTTGCTGGTTCGATATATAAAAGGCTTCCCAAATTGCGGGTAAAACAGAAAGGAGCCACATGTGCTACATGTACCGAATCAGAGGAGAAAAGGGCATACTTCGCTTCGATTCTGCGCACACAAAACAAGTAAAGAGGGCGATTGCTAACGCAAGCATGACACAATCAGTCAGAAGATCTTGTGCACACAGATGCGACGAAAGCTTTAACCTGCAGATACAGCGCCTACAAGAAAGCGGCTACCCAGACAGTGTGCTGGTATCAGTTGGGGAAAACATTCTAAAAGAGATTAAACGAAAGAAAAGCAATGAACCCAACAAGTACGACAACAAGCTTATCGTGGTCCCATACATTCACAAAGCATCCCATAAATCGAAGAAGGCAGGAGCCAGGCATGAGCTGAATGTTGTCTTCTCAGCTCCAGGGTTGCCGTTGGGTGGACTTGAAAAGGAGCCAGAACTCAAGCCAAAAGTAGCCAAAAGTAGCCATGCCATTTAATATTATCGCCAAATTTGTAGCCAAGTGTTGTGTCCTCTCTACGTCCTCGTTTTCTTGCGCAGTGCAAAGATGTTGATTCCAAATCACCAACTAGCCCAAGCATCCGTTTTATCAAGTGGAACAGAAGTGGTATTATGAGCAGATTTTTTAGTATTGATCAATAAATAATATCATTTTGAATAATTAAATCATAGAAAGCCACCGATAAGTTGGAAATAAATTAAGTGAACGAATTATCATAAATTCATTACGCGTGCATATATTTTATGTAGAAAATATGAGTTCTTGCCAGACACAAAGTTATATTAGAATATTCCAGCCAGCAAGTCAGAAGGAACATGTAAAGTTGAAACAGATTTTCTTTGAAGCTGCAGACCAAATTCTGGTTGTAGATGAACAGGCCAGCTAAATTTTCTTGCAGATGTCTGTTTTCCCAAGTTTACATGTGAACACGCACTGCGCATCAGAATTATTCGTAAAACTTGCGCGTAGCATCACAATAGATGGCGGGAAGCTTGAGCACCGAGCTGGCCACGTGTTCATCACCAAGCACGCAACTTCGCCACTCCGTATTTGGAGACGCGCTAAGCGTCGCGTAAGGGTGCCTCGATGCGCACCAGCCTACTGGTGGGTGGAGGACGACCGTACGCATCCGCTGAAGCGAGAGAAAAGCCTAAAAACAATGTGTTTCGTCTGCAAAAATGAGAAAAAATGGCTACTTAATGCGCCAAATCAGCACTTTAAAAGTAGCCATAAAATAGCGAAGGCGCCAACTGCAAATTTTTGTCGCCAGATGGAGTCGGAAAGTAGCCAATTTGGCGCAGAGTAGCCACCAACGGCAACCCTGCTCAGCTCCAGACAAGTTGAAAGGAATGTGCAAAAAAGTAAACGAACAGGACGCGAAGAAAGATCGCCAAACACGGCATGCGAATCAATATGTTGAATGTGAAGTAGGCATCGTATACAACATCCCTCTGACAAGTGGCAAGGCATATGTCGGGCAATCGGGAAGATGCCTCAATGAACGGCTCAAAGAGCATCGCTATGCATGCCAGCAAACGGCAATTACAGGCAACCGTTCCATGCACTGCAGGGAGTGTGGGTGTAGCCCAATGTTAGAAAAAACGTCAGTTTTGGCCAAATCGAAGAATAAGACGACACCCGAAATTTGGGAAGCATTTTACATATCGAACCAGCAAAGCGCATGCGTCAGTTCAAGCTCCATTCTGCTAACCCCGACAGAAATCGCATTTATCAGAAGCCACATGTAGAAGTTGCATCAGCATACTCGGAATAGAACTTTTAGTCAACGCCACATCTCGTAATCACCCCATACGTAGCACCAGAAGGCAGTTCAGCAAGATTGCCCCGCCCCCACAT
Source organism: Rhipicephalus appendiculatus (assembly GCA_030522465.1). NCBI lineage: Eukaryota > Metazoa > Arthropoda > Arachnida > Ixodida > Ixodidae > Rhipicephalus > Rhipicephalus appendiculatus. The sequence goes on along the minus strand of JALIZH010025075.1, from coordinate 8,835 downwards.
CGTTAACAGATCTTTCCCTTTCCTGGAGTTCCTTTTCCTTCATGTTTTTTCAATAAATCCAGTTGATAGTTTGCGCTTGTCGTGTCCACTTCGTAAAGTGTGTCCTTTCTAACTTTTTGTGTCCCAGTAACTGTAGCGCAGTATTTTAATCATGAAAAACCAACTAGCCCAATACCTAACTTTGCTTGCCCAATAGAACGTTATTCTAAAATTGCTTCAGTCAATGAGGAGACAACCAAGCAGTTAGAACTGATGTCGCATAAATTATAGATGACGCCTTCTCTATGATAAATTTATGACGGAATTCTTGATTTTCATTGCAACGCAAGTGATAAGGAAGAATGTTTTATTGTGCATTTTTACACTGATAGCTTATGAATGACATGCATTTAAGGATGCTGCCATCGTTACTGTACTCATAACCTTATTTGTAAGAGATGCCACCAGGGAAACAGCAGCATCACTCAGAACCAGTCATTGTCGGTAAAGCGTGAAGGGGTTGACACAGAACGCGACCATGAAAGCGTAAAATTTGATTCATTGTATCAGTACCTCATTTTTAGTTGTTGTCACGTCATTCTTTGTGGCAACCAGAGAAAATGGTTAGCATCCCTTCATACGGTAACTCTGATGCCATTCTCCTCAATCTAGCTGTAAAAATAATGTTATTCCCATTATTTTATCCAGCGGAAGCAGCAGGCGAAGTAAAAAATGAGGAATCAGAACAAGAATTACCACCGGCACAACCAGCGACTGACGGTAAGCCCTGTCATACTAACGTAATCTAATTGGGAAATTCAACGTAGCATAACCATAGAGTTTGTCGTAGGCAACAGCGCATCGAGCGTATACAGGGTGTTTCAAGAAATATGTCCACTATTTTTTAAAAATCAGCAAAATGCCGTATTTGTTCGCTGTCTTCACAGTTGCTTTTTCTGTAGCGGCAGGCATCTTGAGATGGTTGAAGACATGATTTGGGACAGTAATTAAGAAAGTTAAGTTAATTAACTTTTTAATTAGCGGAGTTAGGTGGTTAAGTCCAAGGGGCGAATTGAAGTCCTTCATGCGAAGAAACCATTTCAGCTGAAGAAGTTTGTACGACACGCACATCAATTCAATATCATGTTCGGAATTTCATTCAATAAACTCTGTAACCTTATTTATACACATATTCATAGCCCACATACTATGAGAGTGCTCGAGCGTAGATGCCCAGACAGAGAGAAACCACGAAGCGGCAGTCTCGAACAGCAGGACGCTCTGGGAGGGCGCTCTGCTCAACTCCGCCTTGGATGAAGAACCAGTGAGCCGAGGGACCCGCCCGAGCCCAAGGGCTCGCGGCCGAAGCCTAGGCCAGGCCTAAGACTCACCCCAAGTCACCTTTAGTTGGAATTTATTAAAACCTCCCCATCTCCCGCTGTGTGTGGATGCGAAGCAGCGGGGAGATGGTTAGCTACCGCGTCCCACATCCCCCACAGAGCGCATACGCTGTGGGGATGTGGGACGCGGGAGCCGCTCCGTAGAGTAGATGATTCCTAGAGGAGAGAGGGGGGGGGGGGAGGACGCGCATGCGCTGTGGGGATGTGGGATGCGGGCGCCGCTCCGTAGAGTAGAGGATTCCTAGAGTAGAGAAAGGGGGTGAGCGTAGGAGAGGAGAGATAGGGGGAGGAGACGTGCATGCGCTGCGGGGGGTGGACCAGCCTTCGTCAGAAGGCTGGTCCACCAGCCGAAACGTCAATAAAATATTTCGCACGTGCATCCTTTTCTTCAAACATATATATGTACGATACCCATTCCGTCTTCGGTGTACTTATTTAGTTACTTTTTTTTCTTATTTCGTGCCATAGTGGTGCTGGACACCGACGGCGGCGCCAGCCGGAGGCGGCGGACAAATACGGTGCCAGAATCGGCCCGTGTTATTTATTTTTTATTTTTTTAACACGAAAGTGTTTTATGCCGGGGTCCACCAAGATTTTAGTGACGTATTTCCGTCACGGAAATGACGTCGAAAAAATACACATGATCAGAAGACAAAGAAAAAAGTTCCGTCAACGGGAGTCGAACCTACGACCTCTAGGTCCGCGACAAGTGATGCCGGGCACGCTATCCACTGCGCCACGGTCACATACATCGCAGGCTTTAAAAACAAGCCTTTTATATCTACCACTGTCCCCCTCACAGTGCTCTTGCTAAGTAATGCATTATGATTGTGAAATGCTAGATTAGTTTCTTCAAAGCGTTGTTTCTCCGCGTCCGTCCCATTCGGCGTGTTTCGAATAGTAAACGTGCAATTTTGCCGACGCATTAACACACTGCCAGGTGGCGACCTTACCCCTAGCATCCACACTCGTAGCATCCGTCCATACCAAAAATAGCTGCGCGACGCGCGAGTGCGTCGCGTGGCCGTAACTCCGCGTCCCTAGCCATGTTTCTAGCTCGCCCCGCGAAAAAGCGCAGCCGGCCTACGGGGAAGACACGACGCGCGTTGCGTTTCCCTCTGGTCGAGCAGCGTTGTTCAATAAATCTAACATGCCGCGAGTAGGCGACCTTAGCCCAAGATCGGCGCCCAATCATTGACGCTCTTTTGGCTGTTACACGGCTTTTAATGACTTCGCTCTCACCGTACAGCTACCACAACCATCTATGACCACAAGGGTTTCTTTAATCATTCATCATAGACATTAGTCGTCGGGATACAGATGTACCATCAAGCGTCAACGTGGATGCATCCACGTTAAAAGGTGCTATAACTGTCAGCACACCAATAGACATTCCGCAAGCTCTCTTATATCAATGTGCAGTAAACATTCGACTACTTCTGTAAAGACACGTTTCACTTTCGTGTTATACCGATTCCTATGACGGAGGGATCAACCATGCTTTTTACAAATACTACAGGCCGCGCTCGAAGCCCAAGCAGGTGTCTGAACATACTTATAGATAAACAATAACACAACAGTAAACAGAACTGTCGCTAACATGTGTGGTAGACATGATTACACTCATCAACGACAATAACAAAAAAGAAGAAAAGTGATTCGGAATTCCGCACATACAGTAATATAACAGTGATAAAACATGTACATACAGCAATTACATACATAAGGTAAATAAACCTTTTACAGCGAAAGCCGTTATGGTCCCATAACGGCTTTTGCTGTAAAAGGTTTATTTGCTGCGTGTTCATTTCCGGCTCGAACGGCGCATTTGATTCACAGAATTTTATTCAGGTTCCGTGGATTGGCGTACAGTGCATGTGAATCGGCTTCATCAAAGTATGCGAGTATCGGTGGTGACTGCAAGCATCGCTTCGCTTCTTTGAATGTTGCTACTTCCGACGTTGCCCGCTTGAACTCTATGTCCGCTTTAGTAACAAAACTGAGCAGCTCGGCAACGCTGGAAAAGTACCTGAACAAGAAAATTGCTAAATTCCTGAGGTGATTTCTAAAAGATATCAAGGTGAAAGTCTTTTGAACTTTTCCTTTTCATTGAAGTCTTCCTTGAATTTTCCTTTTCGACGAGGTGTGCCGGTGGTCTTTAAGCCGAGTTACATGAATCCCTTAGTTGAGGCTCTGCCCGTGGCTGCTGGAGATGATCATGAAATATAGGTCTGCCAATTTTAAAGAGGTGGCAGCTTGCAACCACCATTCGATAGGCAGTTCACATGACGTGAAGCCTGGTGAGACTCTAAGCTTCTGCCACGCAAATTACATATATTAGCGTAATTCCTTGCCCGATATGACGGCTGTATTGTTTTTTCTGAAAATAATAAAATTCACTGGCGTGGCTTTTTGGCGGAATACTTGACTGCCACGCAGAATACCTGGTAAAACGTTGTTTATCTCGTAAAACTTCATTTCTCGCCCCAACGCCGCTTTTGTGTGATAAAAGATCTATGGAGATCACGTGGGTTTGCGTACCGCTAGCCGATGCCAGCATTTAAGGGTCTTATTCTTAATGCACATAGTGGTCTCATACTTTTGCTATGCGGCCAGCGGGACGCGGACGGAGGACTCAAAGGAACAGGACAGGCACGGACAGTGACTGAGAAACGCTTTATTTATTTCACATGTGCGGTTAATAGACCAAAAAAGGATCACATGACGCGTACATGTCGTGACAAGGTGTCGTTTGGTTACGCCATTCAAAAATTTCTCCACCATATTATGCAAAAGAACTGTGCCACAAACTGTGCCTGAAACATCGCCTGGAAACTGTGTTCAGTAAACTGTTTCTGGTGTATCGAACACTCAAGGAAACCCGGGTTCATGTGGCCAGTCACGCGAGAAGAAAATATTGCTTGTTGCTTCTATGCAGACTATTTATCAAGCAGGAATTAGGTAGGAGATGGTAAAGTTATTCAATAATGTATTATATTAATCACTGCGCGAGAATGGTGATTATTTTGACTTGTTTTATGCTGAATGGCCAAATTAGATTTTGCACCGAGCTACATGTTTGACTCATAATTTAGAAACCGTGTACAACTATTCATTACGGGACTGAAAAATTCAAAAGTTCACTAGAGATATTAGTACGGTAAACTAATTTGGGATTATTTTTCCAGAGGAATCACCTCCGGACAACCAAAACGGAGAACGTGAGTCCGTTGTTTATTTTGCAAACAACGTCTTCTTAAGAGGCTTCGCAAGGCTTTGGTGCGGATGAAGTCGTTGTTTTTGTTAACTCGTCTCTTAATACAACCACGGCTATTTCGAGCCATTAGATTAGAATGCGAATATCAGTCATTCGAAAACTAACTTTCGGCAAAGGTACAGCCCGTGGTCAGTGGGAGATCTGATACATTTCACATTCGGGAGTTAAACAGCATCAGTTACCATAAATTGAACCATATTAAACGAGTGCTAGAACAAAAGGCCTCCTCGCCACCTTGATCAGATCACGGGCTGCCACGGAGAGAATCCAGATATGAACACCGTTCCATCCTGGATATTTTTTATACTTCGTTTTTTTTTCATATTTCGCGCAATAACGGTTACGGACACCGGCGGCGGACATCTATGGCGCCACAAATGGCTGTTGTTGTGATCTGCTAACAGCCTTGGCTGTAAAATAGCGCAAAGTGACGGAACACAAGAATGAGGCCACAACAGCGCTGACTTACAACGAAGTTGATTCGTCAACACCACGCAATATATAATTTTGCAGTCCTAAATGAAAGAAAGAAGGAACAAATATTGTCACGTGGTCGTGACGTTGACGAAGGCAGTAGGCAGTAGTCCAAGATGAAACACTTTATTTGGGCCGAACTTGTGGCCCGGTAAACTGAAGGTGAGATTACAGCATTAAACGCTGGCACTGATAGCGGCGAACATAGCGTCGGCCGTCGATCAAGTGAACATCGTTGGAACGCACCGGCTTTTATAAATCACGCGTCGAACATTCTAGCCTTATCACTAGTCGTCGCGCAAGCTCTGGAATAATCTTGAGTGTTACCGTCTTGCTTGCAATCTTAACAAAACGATCTACTACAACCGAGAAGCTTCTGGAACAATAAGGCGCGGTCTGCGCCGAGTACGGCTGATAGACTTTGTGGGCGGAAACCGAATACAGTAAAAGAAACGGGCGTGGCAATATAAGCAATGATAAAATATTTAAAACAATGATAACAAAGAACAAACTATCAGCTCCCTCACTACTAACCATGCACATTGTTTAATCAACCATCTGACAGATAAAAATTGAAGGACAATTTGTGAATTCCGACTGTGTGTTCGGCGAAAGCCTTCTCGCATCGAGAGGGGGTCGGTATGGACGGAACGCGGTGCGCACGTCACCCTCTTGCATGGGTGCGGATTGTGGCCGGACTACATGAGACGGGTGAGCGTGGGAACGGTGGGACGCCGCCGCTGTGCCATCAAGTGATTGCTGAGACAGTGTAAGGGGGAGCGGGCACGGACGGACGCGAGTATGAGCCATTAAAGGCGTTCCCCTTAAAATGTTCATCGCCTGTCAAGACAAAGGAAAGCCTGCTCACGGACGCGCTGCCGAGCCTTGCCATTTCCAACGCTTCCGTGATTTCTCGTGTTAGCTGGTGCTCATGACACTTGAGAACCGTGCGATGCTCAAGAATGCAGCCTTAGTCGCGACAGTGAATGCCGAGGTGCCCAGACATACCGTCGAAGAAACGATGTAAATATGTTCTTTGAGACGTGTTCGTCGTTTGCTAAAACGGATTCCGGCTAGCCCAAGCCAGCTATGTACCGTAATGTTGTTGCCGTCAATTCCGTTCTCATATCTGTCCTTTTGAGGAGCTGAAGAGTCCTCTACGCAATTTGTACTCCCAGGCCCGCGATGGAAATACTACTATACCTCGCAGATTAAGCAATAACGCAAATTCTAATTGCACCCAGGCCGTGTTTCGGGAGGGTAATTCCGAAAACCAAGTGGATAGCAGGTAGACACTTGTACACAAAAGAAAACCTTGGTGGTTTTTCCGTGAAATCGAGAGGTTGATGCTCTTATGTTTTACCACAGCTGCATTCCACTTTGTTCAATATCTTAAGCGCCATTTACTGAAGACCAGCACAGAGTTAAGGCCGTAACATGAACAAATATGCATTCAAGGAGCCCGTACAGAATACTTGTCACCAGAATATTTCAAGTTAGTAGCATCTTCTAGAAAATCGCTTTGAAAAATCACCATCTGTGTATCACTTCAAACATGATACCTAACGCAAAACTTGGGCTACTACGAAACAATCATTGCTCCAAAGTGAAGTGGTGAAAACTTTCGTTATTCTAAGTATTGCTATTTTGAAAAGTTACATCATCTGACGTTACTGAATACAAAAGAGAGCGCCTTCTTAATTGATTCTTGTTGTCACGTGATGCGGCGACCTTTGGTGAAAACCTTTTTGTGGTGATATTTCAGAGGCGCCACCAACAGCACCTGAAGAAGGAGGAGGTAAGTTACGATGCCCTGAAGGGCCAGTTGGTACATGATATTGCGTGAAAACAGTGCAGGAACGGGACCAGTAGAGAGCTTGTGATGTGTGTTACATCTACTTGTCACGCTCCTGCGCTGTTTCCACGCAGAGGTAAGTTAGATCATGTTTATGTATTTGAGAACAGTAAATATTTAGGGAAACACTCGGGCCCTTTTCTGGCCTATTCTGAAGCAGTAATTCCATGCTTTTTTAACGTGGTGGTGGGTGCGATACTCAAGATCTAAGCCATCTACTCCGCTTAGTGCAGGGAATGATGAAAGGCAATGAATTACAAGTTGCTAGATGACTGAAAAAAAAAACAATGAGGTTTCAGAATTTTCCCTTCTTTCATTCAGAGGGCTTATGAGTTAGGAAAAAGACTGGTGCATGGTGCACTGCCGTGTCAAAATTATGTGATTCTTTCCTCTCTCTCCTCCAACTGCTTGCGATTTTTTTTTATTGCGATAGCAATTATATGGACACTCTCGGCTGCTTTTCGCCGTCACAGTCGGCGTCATGCTCCGCATATGCATATATGTATATACAAGTCACGAAGAAAATTTATCCAGAAAAATGTTTTCCGACGCGCAGAATCGAACGGGCGACCTCTCGGTCCGCAGCGCGCGACGCTAACCGCTACGCCACAGGAGCGCACATGCTACAGCGTAATAACGGCGACCTATTTATATACACCATTCGCCGCTGGCGGTACGCAGATCTCCGGGGGGAATATCAGCGTGTTCTCTGCCTTACCAGCAAACCAGCGAGATGGCGCAAAGTGCGCACTCGGCGCCCCACTCGTTGCGACGCGTTGGCTCCCCAACACCCCGACTTCTACTTTGGCCTGCAGGCGTAGTCGCTTTTGCCCGGGTGCGAGCGCGCGCGCTTATCTTGGGGTGGAGGGATGGGGGCAGTTTCACGTCGTGTGCTTTCGCCGGGAAGGTTGCGTTTGGGTTACAGAGCGCACCAAGCTCACTTCGCTCGGTACAGAGGCCCCGTTTGCGAAACAAGCGAGCTGTTCCAACACAGGGAAACAACTGTGACGCTTGTTAGTTCACGCTCGTCCTGTGTATACCTGTGCGTATGTTTCGTGCGTCCTTCGCGCTTGAGCAGTGCGCTCCAAGTTCGATCTGCTTGCCGTTATTCGCTTGAAATGCCAATTTGTTGCTATCCCATTCATTGCTTCGCCCTTGCGGCGAAACTGGGACTTTTTTTGAGAGGTGTAAACAATGGAAGCCTCTCTCTGTGCATCCCATTACTTTAGAATTCCTAGCCTTTCTTATGACCATTAAACTTATGTGGTTTAGTTTATTTGCCAAGGCATTATTTTCTTCATGTCGGATGTTCCTGGTGTCCGAATTCATTACAGGTATACGTGACTCAAAAATTCTGCCATTAGTGCCTCTTGCTAGCCGAGAATCATGGGTCGCAGTGAAGGACGCGTTAGTGAGAACGCAATCATTTCTTCCGTGTAGAAAAAAAAGCAGGGCAGCCTAATGAAGAAGCGCACCTTCTGGGCCTTCCGCATTGAGTTGGTGGTTGCTCGGCAAAAACACATACACCGAGGGAGTGAATGCTTAATTTCAGGTGACCCTTAATGTCGCATTTATTCTCTTTCACAAGGACCATCATGCATTGCCAAAAAAGCTAATAAATAACAAATGCTCAGTTTCGCCTCAAGGCCAAAGCAATGAAAGCTATAGAAAGAAATTGGAATGCCACAGGAAGAACGGCAAGAAGCTAGAAACTTGCTACGCGCGGCTCAAATACAAAGAACGGTGCAAGGAAAGAGCGCACAGGTATACACATGGCGAGTGCGGACTGTCCCATGTGTTACTTCAACTAGCCCCTTCTTTGGGTCTTCTAGGTAGGAATTGATGACTGT
>JALIZH010025074.1:0-30964 GCA_030522465.1 Rhipicephalus appendiculatus | reverse complement strand
TTGAAATATCCTGTATGTATACCCCTCCTACTCACCACTGCCATGCCTACTGAATTTACCTAATTCTCAGCCGTCGCTGGCAACTGCAGCGCACAGGACGGTTGAGGTCCATCAGGTGTGCCAGATCCTACGAATGCGCAGTCGACGTCGTTACGTCGTGCTCGTAGAATGACAGCCGACTTTCGCGCTTTATCCAATGCGTACCCAGAGCTGATGCGCCGGTGGCGCTAATCGAAGTTGGACTATTCGCGTTGCGACGAGGTATGCATACCCTGTTACAGGTGTGTTCTGGTCTCTGAGAATCTCTCGGCGAGCGGAGTCGCTGCAGATGCCTCCTTCGGAGGGCGAGTTGGCAGCCACCCGCCACTTCCTGGACGCTCGCGTCGTGTACGATGCTCCAGGGAACGCGCTGCTTCTGCCAGTCGCCGTGCTGATGAGTCCAGTGCTCTACCCGGAGGACGTGCCAGTCGAGATGGCCATGAGCACGCTCGGCCCGCTGATGGCCGAGGAACTCTACCGGGCTCTGCTGCCGCCTCCCGATGACACGGACCTTTGGACGAGCGAAACGAGGCACGCCATTGAACGGTGAGTAATGAATCCGGTGAAATGCTCAGAGTTCAACCAATCTCCTCTCTTATATTCTTGGGTGGTTTTCAAGGACGGAAACAGTGCACAGTGGGGCATATCATAAAAGGCGTCTGGGATGGAGCTGCAGTCTGTCAGGCGTTGTGAGAGCGATATCGGTGTTCCGGGCCTGTAGAGTAAACAAAAGTATATCTGAGGTGTATGCAGAGCGAATAACGACACAAATTATAGCGCTAAAGGAAGAATGATAAAATTGACCGTTAATCGTCGCTTATGTTCTACGTCCTTGCTGTAGTAGAAAGTGGTAGATGCGCATCTAATGTGGCCTACTGTGCATGACACGCCACACGCATCAATCGTCAATATATATATATATATATATATATATATATATATATATATATATATATATATATATATATATATACATATATATATATATATATATATGATATATAATATGAATTGGCGTTCGCACATGAGAAGGCTACATAAAGCTTATGGCTAATACAGACCTACACCCACCGCCCTACTTCACGAGAAACTCACAGGCTTTCTTGTACAAAGCGCCTAAGACGAATCAAAGGCTAAAGCCATAACAGAGCTGAGAGGCGGGCGAGTTGGAACTTATCCATCGTTAGGGTATAGCACAAATTGACAAAAGACAAAAAAGAAGATGTGGACATCTTTTTTGTCTTTTGTCAATTTGTGCGCTACCCAACGATGGCTAAAGCAATTTCTTTTTTTACTCCTCCGTCGGTGCATTAATCGTACCCACTCCCCCTCCAAAGCCTCTCTGGATCAAAGGGGTCTTGTACTGCCTCCAGGATGAGAGGCGTTTCAAGCTTTCTGCAGCTCACCTGGTTTTCCCATGCCTCCGAGATCGGCCCCCGCCTTTTACTACGCGATGATATGATATCATGCGATGACATCATCATGTGACGTCGCGTGACAAGACGTCATGCTGGCATCCCTAACTTGAAGTCACGATGGCGTCATATCGTGATGTCATCACGTGATGATATTTGTCACCAATTGTGTTCACGCGGACGCTGTGACACACCGACGGTCAATCCGCCTTTTTCGTGATGGCACGGCGCATGCACCCTTCCCGTAGCAGAGAAAACGCCAAGCGCCTCTCGAACTCAGAGGCTTTTGTTCTGCCCATACCTGTTGTCCCTGCCACTATAAAAACCCTACCAAAATATCAGAGGGAAGCACAGGAAAACTAACAAGGCGGATTTTCACGTTTGGTGAGGCATCTAACACTTTCGCTTTAAAATAGAATTGCACTGTTTTAAAAGAATTCCGTTTGAAGCAGAAGTCATCCACCGCCACGCCTACAGCAGTTTCTATTGTCGTTCCACCAGTGCGTTTGCTGTTTGCCGCCGGGCATTGAAAAAAAAAACCGATATATTGGAGATCTATGTCGCCGTTGATTGCACAAAACAAAAAAGAAAAAAATTAGCTGATTCCTTCATCATAAGAGTCGGTATAACACGAAATCAGAAGGTCCCTTCACAGATGTAGTTGATTGCTTTTGCACATCGATATATGACAACTTCTACAATGTTTCTTGGTGTTTGAAATATATAGCAGTGTTTGACGACGTGGAAGCAAAAACGTTGTCGCCTAGTGGCACATCTCATCCTGACGTCTAACGCCCATGACCATGATTCAACGTTTGTTGTACCTCAAGTTGTTAACGTCTACCTGGACATAGCATATGGTGAATCCCGCGCGATGATGTCACCAACAAGCACATAAGCACTGATATTCGATATGCAGCCTTAAAAACATCGTCAAATGAGAGAAACGCCAAGCTGTGCTCTTCCCCAGTAATAGGGTAACCTGCCCCCGTGGTTATGCATACACTACCCCATTTCGCTTCCGCATAGCGGGAGGGAAAGGTTCGTTGCTTGAGCTGTGACCGCGCACAGGCGTTCCGCTTCTCACTGGCGTGTATGTCGCTCCACCATGGAGTAGCATTCGCACGTCGACGTCGTTGCCTTTTCCCGATGTTTGTTTCAGGAGTTTTATTAGTCGGAGTCATCGCACTCGAAGCAGTAGGCGGTGGAGAAACACCGTTGGTACATGTGGAAGCTGCATTGTGACAACGAGCCCTGACACCCTAACACCACGCGAAAGGGATAGCACGTAACTGCGTCTGAGACGCCTCCTCACCGCCATCGCGGTCAGCGCTCCTTTGCTGTCATCGAAGCGCCCTAATTACCTCGTCACCGAATCGCTCCGTATCGGCGATCGATGGCGTCTAGACGCAGTAATTCACTGCTGCCAGATGGCGACACCACCGTGCTAATCGTGCGAGAGAGAATGCGTGATAGATATAGGGCGCGTTTGTGTGGCATCATTGAGGTGTGTCGGTAGCACAGTGGGTAGAGCACCCAGTACTTTTCGTCACCGAACTAGAGGTCGTGGCTTCGATTCCCAGGTGATTTGCGTCAATTACACTTCTTCTTTCCGTTTGTCATCTGTTAGTGTATACTTTACCAACGTCATTATTCAGACGGAAATACGGCAGTGAATACTTGTTAGAACACGGCATAAAACACTATAGTGTGAAGAGGCTTCAAGAAGTTGGAATATATTTCCTGTGGTTTCCTCTCTGCGGAGACTGTCGCAAGGAATGGGCCGCACCTGCGCAACAGAGAGAACTGATCTCCGACACCTGCTAGTTTATGTGGTGAAAATGGAGCGTTTGGCGCGGCCTGCTTTATCGAACCAACCCGCCATGGTTGTCAAGTGGTTATCGCACTTGAGTACAGACCCGAAGATGGCAGGATCGAATGCCTGCCGCGGCGGCCGCATTTTACGTGGCGGCAAAAATACGTCAGGCCATTTCTACTTAGATTTGTGTATATGTGAATGTACACAAATCCAGGTGGTTTCCAAGTGGTTTCCAGGTGGTTGGAATTTCCGGAGCCCTCCACTACTGCATCTCTCATAATCATACCGTGGTTTTGGGACATAAAACACGGCGTAATATGTTTTTCGAAGGAAAATGTCTAGCTTCCCAACAAACCACCAACCTCCCGAAAATCTCCCAAAAAAGTTTTGGTGGGACATATACTACTTCCCAGAAAAAACCCTACAGCGCCAAAAAAACGTCCCGAGTACGCTTTAGCAACCAGCAATTTTCAACTTCGGTGTCATCCCAGAGACCTCGAAATAAGGGTTTCTCATTAATATCTCGGCTTCTATTCATAATGACGAAGCGGTTTTTTGTGTGTGGCATGTAGACATCTAAGTGCACATGCCAGCCAAATTTCATGCACCTAAATCCAGTGGTGTAGCCATGGGCATGGGCGGGAGTGGCACACCGGTGAATACAATGCACCGTGACACTCCCGCAATTGGCTACACCACTGGATTTAAGTACACAAAATTTGGTTTGCAGGGGCACTTACACATGTAAATGCTGCGCACAAAAAAATGCGCTTCGTTGTAGTAATGCGTGTTTGTGACATTTGTGCTAAGTAAACGAGGTTTACTTTTAAAACTGATTACACTCATTGCAAAAATATACATTTTAATAAATGCCCAGGGCCTTCAGGATTGGCATAAATAACTATGTAAATACAGAAATGATTCATTTTCAGCTGATCTTGTGCAATCTAGCCCAAATAGAAGAATCTTCATTGCAAGGTTTTCTCATCTTGCTCTGTTTTTAAATATCTAAAAGAAAGCAGAACCACAGAACACGATCTTGAGACACCTACAGCATTGTTAACACTGTGTGTACCCTTCCGCGTGCGCCCTGTCCTCGAAACTCATGTGCCGCCTGCCACATATACAAAACGAAAATACAAGAGAATGATTACAGCTTACATAAAGTAATTGCAGCCTAAGCACATTTTTTTTTGAAACAGTGTTCTAAAACTTGACATCAAATGTCACTTCCTTTTAATTGTGTACCATCGCCTAACCTCAATAGAGAGACACAAAAAAAACGACGGTGATCGTAGCAAATGCAGCGAGTGAAGAGTTTTTCTTGCCTCTTTCTTCTTCGTTCTTTTGAGTGCACTGCTTGACTAGCACGGTATGATGGTAGTTCTTACTAATTATTAAGATGCACAACAATGGGAGACTAGAACATAAGTTTTGAATGTTGACTCTTATGCAGCTTGCATTATTTTTGTGTCATATTTCACAAAATCAATATGGGTCATTGCTGTTGTTGCAAAGTGGGTTTGTTGGTACATCATACACAATGTCATCACATAGCGCATATTTTGCAGAAGCGTACATGGAGAGTCAGCTTCTGAAAATGGGTTAATTTCCGACCACGGTGGTAATCTGGGCACGTTGGTAGTCCGTTTCTTTGAACGTTAAAAGCACGCTTGAGGCGATCACACAACGAAGGAACAGACGCGCACACATATACAGCGCTTCTTTCCACAGTTTATTTTGTGATCCAATCATTACTTATCTAGCAAAAGATGAGCACGTCTGTTGCGCAGAAGTAACAGAACATTACTACGCAACATGACTGACACCGAGCAAATCAAATTCCTTTTGTTTCAGCGTGAAAGACGGCATGCTAATGCGCTTGTCCCCCATCTTTTCCAGCTCCCCCGCTTCTATAATCTCGCGTGTAAGCTGATTCCTATTTCTTCCCCACAATTCTGCACGTGTTGAACAAAGGAAGGCAACCGCACTTCTTACAATGCATTTCTAGGAAACTATCTGCCACGTTTCCAGCATTGTAATGGTCTTCACGCAGCCGGTCATTCAGGCTGCGACCGATTTGTCCACCGTGGCTGCGACTAGCTGCGACCACAAGATAGCGGCAGACAACACACTCGCTGACTGAGTGATCGGCTGCGTGAACACCATTACAATACTAGAAACGTGGCAGGTGGATTCCTAGCAATGCATTGTAAGAAGTTCTTTGTTCAACACGTGCACAATTGTGGGGAAAATTAGGAATGAACTTACACGCGAGATTATATGAGCAATGGAGATTGAAAAGCCGTCTATCGCGCTGACAGTAAATGAATGTGATTTTCGTGGTGTTCCTGATGTTGCCTATTGATATTTTGTTATTCTGCGCAGCAGATGTGCTAAATAAGTGGTGTAAGGATCACCATAAGCGGGGGCAGGGTTCCCTTCAGGGGGGGGGGGGGGGCGAAGGCTCGTTGCAGCGCCCCTCTTCCTATTAAGGCACTGTATGTGGCAGACTTTACGCCCCCCCCCCCCCCCTCTTAGGTGACTCAAGGGGGAAGCCTCTCCTGCCCACCCCCCGTGCGCACGCCTATGGGGATCACAAAACAAACTGTTGAAAGTAGCTCCATGTGTCTGCGTGTGTGTTCCTTCGTTGTGTGATCGTATCCAGTGCACTTTTACCGCTCATAAAAATTGTTTTTCGAGTTAAGCAGCCCATATATACCTTTCTCTAAGCGCATGAACAAGTATAATAAATTTATTACATGAATAGTTAAACATTCGGTGCAAATGCCCAGGGCCAAACTCAAAACACTTTGGGACAGTTTTGTCGGCTGAATTGCCTTAATTTAATGGGCCCATAATCCACTACGAGTTCAAAGCAGAGAGTGCTTTTTTTCCTCGCCTTCATTACCCTTCGTACAGGCGCTATCTCTTCCGCGCGAGTTATTTCCCAATATAACACGTGGACAATATCAGCACTAAACCTTGAGCCTATCAGTTATTTTGTGCTGTTCGACTACATGTTGCTTTCCCCTCTTCAGCAGCCAAGAACACACAAAACGAAGTGAAATCAGTTGATCGCACACGATAGCGACGCAAGGCAAGGCATTACGGGTGTGCGACGACATGGCAAAGCGAAGTAGGAGAATTCACTACCCTCATATATGGAACAATCCAGAGGTTATTTCTTCGTGGCATCATGCACGTCAACAGCCTGAGGACATCATGAATTGTGCATAAAAGACGGAATAATTGCTGTATCTTTAGTCAGAGCATGAAGTCGGCATTATCGCTTATACTCGCACATACGTGAAAGCAGAAACCAAGATATGAAGGCTACCATTATATTTATTCTAGTTTACATTTCGTGTATATAATAATATTTTAAAAGCTTTCTCGCATGCAAAAAAAAAACACGAGATGCGAGAAGAATCTTATTAGCACGTGTGGAAAACATGTACTGTTTCGGAGCAAAGCTCAAGGCAAGGCAAAATTTTTCCATTGCTACGGTCTAAAACAAGCGAATTATGTCACGAATCATCTCAAACGGGTTTTTTGGTTTTCGTCGCGCCAGCGTTTTCTTCCTACTCATCCTAGTGGAAAGGAAACAAAGACAGCAGCCGTGAACTCAGAACTTGGCGCTCGCACGCACTATTGAACTTACACCACTTTCACGCACAACACAAATATCGGATTGCAACTTCGTCGCATCGAGATGGTCGTACATACCTCCTGTAGTGATGCAAATCCACAAAAATCCTGTAATTTTCACGATGACATGTGCAATACCACACGAATCCACAGAGCACGCAGTGGAGATCAGAAACCCCATGAAAAACCACGGCTGCACAAAGACGGCAGACAAGAAGACCGAGCGGCTCACAAAGCGCGCATGCGCGAAGCCAACAGCAAGTGTGCATGCGCGGCTTTTCTTTTCAGTTTTTTTCACAGAAGTGTTTTGCTCCCTCAAGGGCATTTTGGGGATCAGTGCGGGCTGTTTTGTTTTGATGGCGTTTTTATGAAAATTGTTCGTCCCGCAATGACTTTCTGGGGCTCTTTTTGGTGCCCAGTAACTTTTTAGTTGTTTGTTTATATCCAGAAAACACGTTGTGCCGATTTTTAAGAAGCATAAATTTGGGAGCTCCACATTCGGGTCATTTCGGGAGATCCAAGGGAGATGGTGTGCTTTGTTGGGTTGTCTAAAGCTTGTCAATGCAATGCCCAACACCACGTTTATGTTTTTAAAGCGAGAGCATTAAATGCCTCACCAAAGAAAAGGAGTGATTGACAATGGTGTCAACATCATCATCAGCCTGTCTACGCCCACTGCAGGGCAAAGGCCTCTCCCATGTTTCGCCAATCAACCCGGTCCTGTGCTTTCTGCTGCCACGTTATACCTGCAAACTTCTTAATCTCATCTACCCACCTAATTCTCTGTCCCCCCCCCCTCACGCGTTTGCCATCTTTTGGAATCCAGTCAGTTACCCTTAATGACCAGCGGTTATCCTGCCGACGTGCTACGTGCCCGGCCCATATCCATGGGCCGGGCACAAAATGTGGGGGATATGGCCTGGAGCAGCCGTAGAAGGACTCGATTCCGTCGAGGTAGTTAAAAAAATTGACGGCAGATCCACGAGGTGAATGATGATGAGATTGGGCGAAGCTCCTGGAAGTAATCATCGGTTAAACCGTGAAATTTCTTCCGTTAATTCGCCCGATAAAATTGACGTGAAACGATTGATTAAATGTTTTATCAAACTTTTATTGCTGGTTTCCGTTGTCCTTTCATTATGACCGCTTTGTGGTCGGTGAAATGTAAGCTAAGTGGTTCTTGCATACGAGCACACACCGACGGCAACGAGCATCGTCAACTACAAACCTGTATCGCGATATGGTTTTGATTATAAAACCATTGCTTTAGAAAACACCTGGCGTCTTTCGTTAAGCAGCTGGCGTCTTTTCGTTTTGCTTTAGAAACATCTGGCGTCTTTTCGTTTTGCTTTTAGAAAACGTCTGGCGTCTTTCGTTGGCTTATTTCATCAATCAACGGCGTTTTGAACAAAATTTTTATTGTTTAATCACGCACAGGAGAAATCTCACCAGGCACTACCTTGGAGGTAAACAATGGCTGCTACTGGGAATGAGAGACAGCAGAAGTCGGCTTTTAACACTTCTACTTCTACTAACGTTTCCTACTGGAACATACCAATGGCTGCTAATGGGGAATGAGAGACAGAAGAATTCGGCTGTTAGTTAAGGCGCACGCTGCGAATTTTTTATTGTTCAACAACGCACAGGAGAAATCTCCCACCGGCACCACCTTGGAGGTCAAAGCGTAAGACTGGTTACGCACTACGACTACGACGAGGGACGAACGGGTGCCGCTTTAAGGAGCTTCGCCCCTAAAAAGGCTTTTATTTTCACTGACTGAGGTCATTAAGCCCCCTGCTACCAGCCTAGCTACCCCGTTTCTCCTCTCGTGCTTGCTGGCGCTTCTTCTTCATCTAGTGGGGGTCCGCCAGCGCTCGCGATGGAATCAACATTCCCGGCCGCGCAGTGAAGTTAATCACAGAGTTTCAGTCGGTAGAACTTTTGGACAGTCCTTGTTTCAAAGTGCAAAACTGACGCTAAATCTCCGAGATTCTGCACTGAATGATCTCTGCGAGGTTCCGTTGTCGATGTTGCTTTGCCTTTTTTATCATGAGCCGTGTGCTCTTCAAACTCGCTCTTCATTTCGCGAAGCTTCTCTTTCCACTTGGCATGCAGACTGAGGACATTTTCCGCCAGCTTGCAGAACAAGTCGATCAGGTCAGCAGGCTTCTCAGTCCAATGTTTCGACTCCACCGCCCGCAGGAGCTCTTCGGCAAACCAGTCCAGCCAAGCCTTCCCGTCTATGTTGTCATCCGGGTGAGGGAGTTCTGGCGTCTTGGCATCGATGCCCACAGTATAAGCACCGGACGCATCTTCGGCGAGCGGCACAAAACGCTCTCGCAGCCTCTGAACGACCGCATGGTGTTTCATGCGCAATCTCTCGCTGGTTCCCACTGTTTGGGTCGGCTCCTGTAGACGGCTCTCCAGGCTAGCCAATCACGTTTCACATCGGATCGTCTGCTGATTCAGACCTGTCTCCACATGTCCCGGCTGCTTCTTTCCTTCCACCGATTCAGCATGGTGTCGTTCCTCAACCAACTTCTGCTGCATCTTGGGAACCAAATGGGACGTCTGCCGTAGCTTTTCTGCTGCAAGCAGCTGCTTCCGCACCTCATTCAACTCTTTGGTCTCGTAATCCTTCATGACGTCTGCCTGAGCAGCTTTCCGCATGACTTCTTCAAGTTTAGCTTCCAATTTCTCACGAAGTCGTCGCTCCTCGGAAAGCAGGCATTGCAGTTTCCTCAGCTTGGTTGCATTTTCACTCTGTTCCCGTTGCCGCTCCATTTTCTCCTCACGCAACTTTGATCCCAACTCGGCTATCTTGGCTTCTAGTGATGCTGCCCGATCCATGCCCCTCTCAACTTCAACTTGACGTGGTGCAGCGTCCTTCTGTTGGATGAGCCAATTGCGTTTAGTGTAGAATGCTGTCTCCGTGTGGGTCTTTTCTTCTGTGATGGTAGATGGCGTCCAAACAAGCGCAGTCTCATAATGGTCTTCAGATGTTCCACTCGGTGTGGTACAGCCAGGGGAGCGTGCCTCTTCTTGATCAACCACTGATAACTGCCTTGGTTCAGATTTCTTTGCGCTTTTCTTCTCAGTTGCGTATTCATTCTGCTTGCTTGCACTGTCTTTGATGACGCCTTTGTGTGAGTTCCGAGTAGTCCTCCGTGGATCACACATACTTGAGGCATGGCGCCCTTTGCACCTCAAGCAAGAGACCCTTCGCTTGCAGTCATGCGCCCTGTGGCCTTTTGTCGTGCACGTGAAGCACCGTTTATCGTTGGACAACACTTCTTTCTTCTGTGTCAGAGAAATGTCAGTAGGACATGCTTCTGTTGGGTGCTGCCTTGATGCGCAGAACACACAAATTTCTCTGACACCTTGAAAATCACAAGAGGAGCTCGTCAGGAGAACAGATGAAGTCGGCTGGTCCCAACTGTGCCTTCGGGCTCGCTGGTTCGACGCATGCTGACTGCTTCTGTCTTGTCCGCTGCTATCCTTGTAGTCGCTCTTCTCGAGGCTCTCTAGTTCGACCGAAAGGAGCTTCAGGAGGCCGTCCAACCCTGAAGAATTAGCAGCGTTGTCCACGGCATTATTCTCAGCTTGTGCGGCACAAGTACGGTGATACAGGACCACGACATCTCGGGGTAATGCCCTAAGTATGACGTCGCAGAGCATCGACGCAAATGAAGACCGCTGAACACCCAGTGACTCCAGCCCTCGGATGTTTACGAGCACGTGGTCGTAGAGTTGTCGGAGGGCTCTTGTGTCACCAGCAGTGTATCGGAACGGAACGAAAACCGAAAACGAAAAACGAAAAAAAAACGATATTTTTGGCTGGAACGAAAACGTAACCGAAACGTTATCTATTATTTCGTTCCGGAGCGACACCGAAATTTTTTTTATCGTTTTTCTGTTCACTCGGAAACTAAGCAATCCGGAACACGCGAGGTCATGCAACGTGAGCAAATAATGCACATCTCACAGAGCGGAACTAGCGCGTACCTCAGGCAATAATTCCAAAGTAAAGATGAGTTGAAATTGGGCGAAAAACGAAGAGTGGCAACCAAAGATGTTTACATTAACTCAAGTGGACTTTCGTGTGCCTGCGACACATTCCAGCGTGGAGAGGGTATTCTCGGCGCGCAAGTTTGTGTCATATGAACAGCGGTCTCGCATATGAGAGGTACGCTCGCTGACGGGCTGTTTCTTAGATCATACAAGGACCATGATCATACTCACTCCCTTGACGCAAAGCATTGAGCCTGCTCAAAATAATCGTAATTCACTTTTGAGAAAGTCTGCTATAACTTAGAAGGGCACTGGTTTGCACTGGTTTGCAGCAATTAGTGGTACAGTTTTTGTCCCACTTTCTTAAGAGGAGCGTGAGTAACTATACGACAAATACAATATTTTTATCGTTACTCTAACTTAAATTTTTGCATACAAATAAATAACGTTACGAACCGTTACGGAACATTTTTTTTCGTTCCGGAACAGAAACGGAACGGAACGTTTTGCGGTGGAAAGAAACTAAAACCGTAACGAAAAACATTTCGTTCCGACACCCTGGTCACCAGACGCTCGAACAGGAGTCAGCTGACGCAGTCTTGCAAAGTATTCCTGCTCTTGGCGAGTCTTGTCCCCGAAGCGCTTCTGCAGTGTGTCTACGGCGTCCTTGTAACACGCTTCAGTCGTTGGAAGACCGGCCACCGCTGAAGCAGCGTCTCCTTTCAAAAACTGTCGCAAATAATGGAACTTCTCCGTCGTAGTCAGAGTGGCGTTGTTGTGGACAATCTGGAGAAATTGCTCCCAGAACTCCATCCATTTGCACACATCCCCAGAAAAGGGTGCGATCGTGAGTTTTGGTAGCTTGGCGGAACGTCCTCTCTGATGGTGTAGCGATCGCATGGGTAGCCGACTCCGATCCCTCGTCTGCTGGAGTGCTTCAAATGCGGTTCCGCCGGCTTAGGAGCTCGGCAAGGACTCTAGTCGCGTTGTCCTCGTACTCTAAGACGGTGTCGAACTCGGATTGGAAGTCCTCGTCCGCGATGAGACTCTCTAATTCGCTGTTGATCTTGTTCAGCTCGTCGTTGTTCGTTTTAAGCCTCTCGTATATGGAATCGAGCTGCTCACGCGTTGCGGAGTCATTTCGAAGTCACTTGCCTCGTTGATGATCCGGCTGTTCAAGGATCGTCGCGAAGTCCGCTTCGCCTTGAGCTTGTCCATTTCTTCCAGGCAACTCGCAGCCGTCGGTAGGTCTATCCCGGGTTGATCGGCACCAAAATGTGTGGGATATGGCGTGGAGCAGCCGTGGAAGAACTCGATGCCGTCAAGGTGATTAAAAAAAAATGCCCCCCACCTCCCCGAAGGGAATCGTGAGGAAATGCGAATGCATTTCGCGCGCGCTTCACTCCATTTATATATGGTGGTTGTGGTTCGAAGAAGGAAAAGGCGCCTAATTTCTGCAGCCCGGTCGGGAGCACGGCGCAGCGCCTGTTTTTTTTTTTTTTGCTTTTGTTCTGTTTTGTCTTCTTTTTTTTTATTTACTTTTTTTTCTTTTTGTTCTTTTTTCCTTCTTTTTTAATTTTTTTTCAATTTTTTTTTCATATATAGCTCCGCCGAGCTCCCGCGATGCGAGCGCCCTCACGCACTTGAAATGCATTCGCATTTAAAACTGGAGATGCGTAAAGCACGCAGCGATGGAGCGGTGTTTCCTACTGGAACATGCCAATCGCTGCTAATGGGCTATGAGAGACAGAAGACTCCGACTGGACACAGAGACCCGCAGTCGGCTTTTAGTTAACGCGCACGCTGCGAATTTTTATTGTTCAACAACGCACAGGAGAGATCTCCCACCGGCACCACCTTGGAGGTCAAGATCCATTGCCATATATATGGGATGGACAGTGAACGGTTGTGCAGCGCGAGCAGTCGGTTTTTTCAACCAAGAAACTCGCTAGCAGACGCTGCCTGCGTCGGCGTCGCGAGGCGAGAGAGGGGGGTAGCGTAGGAGAGGAGAGAGAGGGGGGGGGACGCGCATGCGCAGTGGGGGGTGTGGACGCTGTGGGCAGGGATGCCTAGAGGAGGGAGGGGGGAGCGTATTAGAGGAGAGAGAGGGGGGGACGCGCATGCGCAGTGGGAGTGCGGGGGAGGGATGCCTAGAGGAGAGAGAGGGGGGGAGCGTAGGAGGGGGAGAGAGGAGGGGAGGCGCATGCGCAGTGAGGGTGCGGTTGCCGCGGGGAGAGATGCCTGGGGGGAGAGAGGAGGTTTTTTATTTATATTTTTTAAAGGGCTTGCGCATGCGCAGTATGGGTGGTCACGCCGCCTACCACCACCACCGGATAAGATGCTTCACATCTAACACCTGCCGGCGCTTACCTCCTCAACCTGTCCTCCTCCTCCTCCGCGGACAACGCTGGACAACGCCGGACAACGCCGACAACGCCGGATGCCTGACATAGCCCGACTATGAAATGCATTCGCATTTAAAAGGCTTTTATTTTCACTGACTGAGGCCATTAAGCCCCCTGCTACCAGCCTAGCTACCCCGTTTCTCCTCTCGTCATTGCTGGCGCTTCTTCTTCATCTAGTGGTGGTCCGCCAGCGCTCGCGATGGAATCAACAGCATATCCATGGTGTCAACATGGCTAATGCCAAAAGTCATCATCATGTGATCACGGCGTCATCACAACACGGATCGCCAAAATCTATGACGTCACGACGACGTCACACCAAGAAGTCATCCCACGACATCATCGCTTGGTCATAGATGGGCCAATCCGGGAGGCACATGAGGGGCAATAAGCTTGTAATTAGGCGTGTGCGAATATTCGAAAATTTCGAGTAACGAATCGATTTGTGTTCTATTCTATTCGGTATTCGAATTTCTTGGTGTATATTCGAAGTACCGAACACTTTTCAAATAATAAGCACGGACGGGAAAACCCCGAAGCAACGACACGATGGAACAGCAAGGCGTCGCTTACAACTGAGTTACCAAGATGCCTGCCGCACCAGCTTTTAAGGGACGATCGTCGCTGTATTGATGAATGAATAAAGGTGTTTTTGCTTAAAACTGCAGTGTCAGTGAAGTGAACCCAGCGCCATCACCATGAGGTTGGTCATGGGACGGTTGGGATTACAGCTGCATTTTTGTAGAAGTGCAATTTTTGTAGAAGTTTTTTATGACAGACGAAATACGCTATGTTGATGTAAATTGTTCTTGCAGATGCCGTATTGTGCAATGATATCTACGTGCCTTTGGTGCTAAAGCCCGTGATGTGAGAACTGGTCTATCATTTTCATTAAATGTTTCGCTGCATGTGCGGTGTTCGGTTCAACATAGCTTAATTCTTATGCCCCAGTTTCGTTTACGGGCCGGTGATAAAGTGCCACCTTAAATACTGTAGTCACTGTGATGTTTCAGTGTATAGTCTCCAACCATACTTAATGCTCTAGTCGCTGGTGCATACGAGATTACCTCAGGCTGCACAAGTCAAGTAGTTTTGTGGATTGGAAGTAATCGGAATATTCTTTTGTTAATGTTTGTGACAGGACTGGGCAGTATCGCGATAAAAGAGTATCGCGATAGTATCTTAGAAATACTTTTGAGTATCTGTATTTCTGTATCGAGATGCATTTGCGAAATGTATTTGTATCTCTGTAGTGAAATACTTCTAAGATGTTATGATTATATCGTGATACTGTACAGAACACAAGTGTCTCGTTACTTTTTTGTCAGAAAAGGGCTGACCTGTTTCTCGGGGGGGGGGGGGGAGACTTTTATGCTACGCCAAGCACAAGTGCGCTGCTGGTTGCCGATGGAGTTACTGTATATGCTGTCAAGGTAGCATATACAGTAAATCTAGTAGCTGACCCAGTGGGAGGGGGGCGAACGGTTTTGCATAAGCACAGGATGGCCCATGTGGTAATGCGCCCGACGCTGTGCCCGCAGAATCATGGAGGCAGTATTGTCATGCTCTGCCAACGCAAGTAGCAGTCTCTCAAGACAAATCCTGCACCCATAACTTTTAAATGCGAATGCATTTCATAGTCGGGCTATGTCAGGCATCCGGCGTTGTCCGGCGTTGTCCAGCGTTGTCCAGCGTTGTCCGCGGAGGAGGATAGGTTGAGGAGGTAAGCGCCGGCAGGTTTTAGATGTGAAGCATCTTATGGCGAAGCTTAATCCGGTGGTGGTGGTGTGCGGCGTCACCACCCTTACTGCGCATGCGCAAACCCTTTAAAAAAATAAAAAATAAAAAAATTCGCCATCTCCCGCTAAAGGGAAGCATGTGTGGATGCGAAGCAGCGGAGAGATGGATAGCTTGAGCGGGAATTTTATTGAAAGGATAAATGAGATTGTATAAGAGAAGACGGAGAATGTGGTGGTTGCGCGTTTATTTAGGGAACGTGTGCGATTCCTTGCGTCGGTGCACGGGGCGCTTTGAAGACGACGGCCTTTTGATCGGTGAAGTGTAGCGTCAGGGGTTGCTTTTGAAGAGTTTTCATTGTGAAGTTTGCGAAGATGAGGTCAATGCACGTTCCCCTTATGGTTGTCGGTTGTCGTCGGAAATGCGTCGCAACGAGTACACGTCTATCATGTGGTGGACGAGCCAGTCGTTCGTGGTCATATCCACGTTGATCTCTCTAGAGTAGAGAATGGGGGTCGAGTGTAGGGGAGGGTACGCGCATGCGCTGTAGGGGGTGTGTGGGACGCGGGGGCCGCTCCGTAGACTAGATGATTCCTAGAGAAGACAAAGGGGGTGAGCGTAGGAGAGAGAGGGGGGAGGGGACGCGCATGCGCTGTGGTGGTGTGGGACGCGGGAAGGAGGGACGGACTAAGCCCCTCCAATCCAAACACATGCAAGCAAGATCAAGGAATGCGGTCAACCTCGGCGACAGACACCACCTGCCTAACCATTGCTAAGCAGCCTCTCTGTGCTCTCGGCCATGACTCTAATGACTGTAGTAGTGGTTGACGGCGTTCATATTACTACAGTGTCCTGGTTCGCATAATGGGTGCTTCCCTACTTCATGAAAGTGGCCGGACGCGGGACGTGGGACGGGGGACGCGGGAGGGACGGTCAGAGCCCCGAGCATAAGATGCTTCGCATCTAAAAACCTCCTCTCTCCCTCTCTCTCCTCTTGGCATCCCTCCCCGCGGCAACCACACCCTCACTGCGCATGCGCCTCCCCTCCTCTCTCCCCTGCTACGCTCCCCCCCTCTCTCCTCTAGGCATCCCTGCCCGCGGCGTCCACCTCCCATTGCGCATGCGCGTCCCACCTCTCTCTCCTCTCCTACGCTCCCCCCTCTCTTCTCTAGGCATCTCTGCCCGCAGCGTCCACACTCCCACTGCGCATGCGCCCCCCCCTCTCTCTCCTCTCCTACGCTCCCCCCCTCTCGCCTCGCGACGCCGACAGAGGCAGCGTCTGCTAGCGAGTTTCTTGGTTGAAAAAAACCGACTGCTCGCGCTGCACAACCGTTCACTGGCCACCCCGTATATATGGCAATATATCTTGACCTCCAAGGTGGTGCCGGTGGGAGATTTCTCCTGTGCGTTGTTGAACAATAAAAATTTGCAGCTTGCGCGTTAACTAAAAGCGGACTGCGAGCCTCTGTGTCCAGTCGGAGTCTTCTGTCTCTCATTGCACATTAGCAGCCATTGGCATGTTTCAGTAGGAAACACCGCTCCATTGCTGCGTGCTTTAGGCATCCCCAATTTTCTCTCCTGCGCAACGCTGCGATGAGCGCCAGCGTCAACGCCACCGCCAGTGTAAGCGTTAGCGCCCGCTTCTTCACATCTACACATGGTTCCCTTTAGCGGGAGATGGTGTAATTTTTTAAATGCGAAGCCTTTCTTAGCGGACTTCGGCGACGTTGCGCGTATCTATCTATCTATCTATCTATCTATCTATCTATCTATCTATCTATCTATCTATCTATCTATGTATCTATCTATAATACGCATACCAAATACTACGCATACCTGAGGCGCAACATTATTATGTAAGTATCAGGTCGTGTGTTCTTTTATTAGAAAATACACAGATACGTAATTCTAAAGACACTAGTGTTTTTTAGGCTGTGCTGAAAATGCGACGCTGCGCGCGATCTGCGACGCTTTACACGAAAAAGCCCTGTGCCGACGATAAAGTGCTGCCGCTGGCAGTGGCCGTTGGTTCAGCACAAGCTCATGTTTCTGGATGGCGTCCATATCTCGAGCAGCGCATCCTCTATTTTATCAATGCTAGCCGGATGCGGCCAATTCAACGTAGAGTAGGCGCTGTCTGAGGCCGGAGTAGTAATCTGAGGCCGGAGTAGTAACCGGAGCAGGTGGTGCGGGCGGAGTAGCGGAGAGTGAGTGGAGCGGAGGAGCGCGCTCTGGTGTGTGAGGGCGCTCGCATCGCGGAAGCTCGGCGGAGCTCTCGCGTGTGTGGAGAGTCAGTGGCGTAGCCAAGGGGGGAGTTGAACCCCGCCCCCCAAAATTTTTCAGTTTTGCTTGCGTATATATGCACGCACACATACAAACGCACGCATGAACATACATAAAGTATGGTTGAACCCCCCCCCCCCCCCCGAAAACAATTTCTGGCTACGCTACTGTGGAGAGTGTAGCAGAGGGTAGGTGCAGTGCTTCGCCGCTCCTTCTCTCGCCGTTCGCTCTCTCTCCTCCCTGCGCCCCACACTCCCGTCCGCTCGCTCGCACGTATATATAAATGGAGTGAAGCGCGCGCGAAATGCATTCCCATTTCCTCACGATTTCCCTTCGGGGAGGTGGGGGCATTTTTTTTCGGGTGGCAAGTCATTTCGCGAGTGTTGTGTTAAAGCCGAACCAACGTTGTCTAAATGACATCTTATTTGAGAAGCTGCTGTTGCTTTGGCGCCGTTAACGCAACAACCATCACAGCAATGAAGATCTTGTGTCTAGAATTAACTTTTTCTTGAATTAATGGTGTTACTTAGTGATTCGAGCAATATGCTTGACTTGCAAGTTTTGGTGCAGTGAAATATCAATCACAATGTTATCTTGCGCCTAATGAATGTCTTTGCGGAGCATCGGTATTCCCAAAATCAAACAAGCCTTCTAGAATTCGTATTCCTGTATCTGCATTCCGGAATACCTTTTTCGTCTTTTTGCAAAAGTATTTCGAAAATATCCTGTTACGTCAAAGACAAATGTATGTCAGTATCTGTATTTTAGGATTCCAGTGCATGTATTTCGATATCTCTATTCCGCAATACTTTTCGGAGTATCTCTACCCAGCCCTGGTTTGTGAATATCTTTTGCAAATTACATGTTTGGTATTTCTGGAGCGTTATCGAAAATGTTTGCCTCACTATTGAAAATCTATTCGAATAGTATCCCATTCCTATTCCAATTCGATGCAGGGTCATGAATGTTCGATTCGTATTCAGTGTAGTTCTTTAGTTCACTATTCGCACACCCCTACTTCCAATGTCTCCGATCCTGAAGGCAGTGTAAAACCGCGCTTGGCGCAGAGAGCTTTCGGCACGGGGGGACCGATGCGATCGAATGAGAAGAAAAAATAGGTGATGTTCACCATCTTAGGCAAATGCGTAAGCAGCCATCAGCGTGCGAAGGGTTCCACTTCAGGGGCGGGGGGTGAAGGTTCATCGCAGCGCCCCCCCCTCCCTATTTTGTCAATGTATGGGGCTGACTTTGCGCCCCCCTCTTGCCCCCCCCCTCCCTATTATGTAAATGTATGGGGCTGGCTTTGCACCCCCCTCTCTGGCCCCACGGCCCCCCCGTGCGCACATCTCTGTAAAGCAACCCTGTGAGTTCTATTATTATTTTATATTATTATATTATTATTATTATTAAACTTTGCCTTGTTTACAGTAATAGCGTCTATGCTTACGTTACAGCACGTTACGTCAGCGGAGCGGTGCGGATACAATAAAACACTGCCATATGCATAGAAGTCTTTACGTTAGCCATTGTTTAATATTCAGGAAATCTGCTATACGCGTCAGAAGTATGGTGCATTTGCGTGAACTAAACATTGTGTGAGCCACGCCCATCGCATGCCAGGTGCCTATCACAGCGACATGAGCTGCGCACTGGCGATGCCCGTGGCCCACTCGCAGGGTTAAAAAGCGGCAGCCATGGCGCACCCTGAACAGTCGGCGATGCACCGTTATTGAAAATAAAGAAGTGGCTTATGGGCTTAGGAGAGGGGCGAGAAAGAGGAAGAGGAAGTTAGGGATTCGGAGCCAGCCCTTAAGAAGTAAAGACGTGTTCCTGACAGGCGCGTAGCCAGAAATTTTTTCGGGGGGGGGGGGGGGGGCACCTCCTTGAAATGGTCATTTCTCGCTCTGTATGCCATGGCAAAAAAATTCGGGGGGGGGGGGGGCACATGCCCGGTGTGCCACCCCCTGGCTACGCCACTGGTTCCTGACCTACGACCACGGGTCCTCTTCAGCCGAGCGTCTTCGGAAGGTGCGTAGGACTGTTAGGGCCAGCGACTCACGGACTATTACGGTCCTGACAGGACTACTGCAGGGTCCGAACACCGAGACGCGCGAGGTCAACAGGCACGTCGCCGTTTTGAAAACGAAAGAAGCTGAGCTCCGCCAGTTAGATAAGGAAATTCTCGACCTCACTGAAGACGAGGCTATTGAACGCGAAGTCGAAGGTGCAACCGACTATCACGAGAAGCTTCTGTACGCGCTCGCTGGCGCACAGTTCTTCCTGTCGCAACGAGAACAGTGGACTCATCTCAGCGACCCATCTATGAGTGGACACAACGGTGACCGGGTAGCAGCCACCCAGAGCAACATCGGATCTGCAGGTGCGCCGTAAGGACCCGTCAGTACGACGCGTTACCGGTCGGTCGCATTTCCGACGCTTGAAGTCCCGACGTATGCCGGAGATTTACGTCAGTGGCAAGAATTCTGGGACCACTCATCATCATCATCATCATCATCAGCCTGTCTACGCCCACTGCAGGGCAAAGGCCTCTCCCATGTTTCGCCAATCAACCCGGTCCTGTGCTTTCTGCTGCCACGTTATACCTGCAAACTTCTTAATCTCATCTACCCACCTAATTTTCTGTCTCCCCCCTCACGCGTTTGCCATCTCTTGGAATCCAGTCAGTTACCCTTAATGACCAGCGGTTATCCTGCCGACGTGCTACGTGCCCGGCCCATATCCATTTCTTCTTCTTGATTTCAACTATGATATCCTTAACCTCCGTTTGTTCCCTGACCCACTCTGCTCTCTTCCTGTCTCTTAAGGTTACACTTATTTTCCTTTCCATCGCTCGCTGCGTCGTCCTCAGTTTAAGTTGAACCCTCTTTGTAAGTCTTCAGGTTTCTGCTCCGTACGTAAGTACCGGTAGGATGCAGCTGTTATATACCTTCCTCTTGAGGGATAGTGGTAGACTACCATTCATGATTTGATAATGCTTGCCGAATGAGCCCCATCCCATCCTTATTCTTCTAGTTATTTCACTCTCATGGTTCGGCTCCGCGGTTACTACCTGTCCTAAGTAGACGTACTCCTTTACAACTTCCAGTGTCTCGCCACCTATCGCAAAGCGCTGTTCTCTGCCAAGATTGTTCCACATTAGTTTTATGCATATTAATTTTCAGACCTACTCTTCTACTTTCCGTATCCAGTTCAGTAATCATAAGCTGTAATTCGTCTTACTCCTTTACAACTTCCAGTGTCTCGCCACCTATCGCAAAGCGCTGTTCTCTGCCAAGATTGTTCCACATTACTTTAGTTTTATGCATATTAATTTTCAGACCTACTCTTCTACTTTCCGTATCCAGTTCAGTAATCATAAGCTGTAATTCGTCTCCCGCGTTACTCATCAATGCAATGTCATCAGCGAATCGCAGGTTACTGAAATACTCTCCATTAACTCTTATCCCTAACTCTTCCCAATATAGGGCCCTGAAAACCTCCTGTAAACACGCGGTGAATAGTATTGGAGAGATCGTGTCTCCCTGCCGTACGCCCTTCTTTATTGGGATTCTGTCGCTTTCTTTATGGAGGACTATAGTGGCTGTGGATCCGCTGTAGATTTCTTCCATTATGTTTATGTAGGCTTCGTCGATGCCCTGATTCTGCAGTGCCTGCATGACTGCTGATGTCTCCACCGAATCAAATGCCTTCCCGTAATCTATGAAGTCTATGTATAGGGGTTGGTTGTATTCCGCGCATTTCTCTATCACCTGATTGATAGTATGAATATGGTCTGTTCTTGAGAAGCCTGTACGAAATCCTGTGTGGTCTTTTGGTTGATTGAACTCTAATGTATTAATTCCGTTAGCAATTACTTTTGTAAATAGCTTGTAGACAACGGACAGTAAGCTGATGGGCCTGTAATTTTTCAGGTCCTTGACGTCCCCCTTTCTTATGGATCAAGATGATGTTGGCATTCTTCCAAGAATCTGGTATCCTCCCTGTCGAGAGACAGTTCGTATACAGGGTGGCCAGTTTTTCTAACATAATCTCTCCACCATCTTTCAGCAGGTCTGATGTTACCTGATCCTCACCAGCGGCTTTGCCTCTTTGCATTCCCTAAAGGGAATGCAAAGAGGCAAAGTCCTGTGTGTTTCCTTTGTGTGGTGTCTGTTCTTTGCGCTGTTAATTTAAGTATGCATAACCAACTAGCCCAGTCAGCTACACCCTTTAGGGCTTTCTTTACTTCTCCTGTCAATACTGGTGGGATGTCAGATTCCTCTAGGCTATTATTGCTTCTTACGTTATCATCCTGACTGTCTCGGCTGCTGTACAGATCTCTGTAGAGCTCTTCCGCTACCTCAACTATTCTATCCATATTGGTTGTGACCTTGCCTTCCTTGTCCCTTAATGCATACATCTGATTTTTGCCTATGCACAGTTTTGTCTTCGTAGCTTTGAGGCTTCTTCCGTTCTTTAGAGCATGCTCAATTCTCTCCATGTTATACTTTCTTATGTCGACTACTTTACGCCTATTGATTAACTTGGAAAGCTCCGCCAGCTCTATTTTCTCTGTTGCATTTGAGGCTTTCATGGTTTGACGTTTCTTAATGAGGTTTTTCGTCTATTGGCATAGCTTACCAGTGTCCTGTCTAACGACTGTACCCCCGACTTCCACTGCACACTTCTGAATGATACTAGTCAGATTATCATTCATTGCGTCAACACTAAGGTCGGTTTCCTCGCTTAAAGCCGCGTACCTATTCTGAAGTGAAACTCTGAATTCCTGTACTTTCCCTTTCAGAGCTAGTTCATTAATCGGATTCTTGCGTATCAGTTTCTGCCGTTCCTTCCTCAAGTCTAGGTGAATTCTAGATCTTACCATTCTGTGGTCACTGCATCGGATCTTGTTAACTACTTCCACATCCTGTACAATGCCCGGGTGGGCACACATCATGAAGTCTATTTCATTTTTAGTTTCGCCATTAGGACTCCTCTACGTCCACTTACGAGTAGCCCGTTTTCTGTAGAAGGTATTCAAGATTCGTAAATTATTGCGTTCTGCGAATTCTACTAGTAACTCCCCTCTGGCGTTTCTAGAGCCGATGCCATATTCCCCAACTGCATGATCTCCAGCCTGCTTCTTGCCTACCTTTGCATTAAAGTCGCCCATCAGTACAGTATACTGTGTCTTTACCTTACTCATTGCTGATTCTACGTCTTCGTAGAATCGTTCAACCAGTTGATCCTCATGGCTTGATGTAGGCGCGTAGGCCTGTACCACCTTGATCTTGTACCTTTTATTAAACTTAATTACGATACATGCCACCATCTCATTAATGCTATAGTATTCCTCTATATTACCAGCTATATTTTTATGAATAAGGAACCCCACCCCTAGTTCTCTTCTGTCAGCTAAGCCACGATAGCATAGGACGTGTCCGTTATTCAGCACTGTATAAGCCTCATGTGTCCTCCTAACCTCACTGAGCCCTATTACATCCCATTTAACACCCTCTAATTCCTCGAATAGTACAGCTAGACTCGCCTCGCTAGATAAAGTCCTGGCATTAAACGTAGCCAAGTTCAGATTCCAATGGCGGCCTGTCCGGACCCAGAGATTTTTAGCACCCTCCGCTGCGTCGCAAGTCTGACCGTCGCCTTGGTCAGTTGCTTCGCAGCTGCTGGGGACTGATGGCCGAGGGTTAATTGGTGTATTCATATGGGAGGTAGTGGCCAAGTACTGCACCAGGGTGGCCAATCCTGCTCTGGTGAGGGAGTGCATTGCTGGCTGTGGTCGCCAGTGAGGCTGCACCCCAGGCCTTTTTACACAATTCCATCATCACGCGGATTTTTTTAATCCGGTTGGGAATTGTCCGGCACCGGCATTCGAACCACGGACCTCTTGCATGCGAGGCTGATGCTCTAACCACTACGCCATCGCTGCTACCTGGGACCACTACAGCGCCACAATTCACCATAACAATGAGTGGCCACCAATCGAGAAGTTCAAGTATTTATTGACATACCTGACGGGAGTGGCCAAGCGAGCGATCGAAGACATCAGGCTGGCCGACCACAATTACGACATTGACGTCAAGACGTTGAAAGAGCACTTCGGTCGACAGGAACTTCTGGTGAACGAACACATCGACCAGCTTCTTGCGCTGTCGCCGGTAAAGAGTTCAAGGAAGTGGAGAAGCTTCGGATGTTGCATGACACCATGCGCTTCCGCGTAAGTGCGCTCGAAGTCCTGGGTGTAACACCTGATCAGTACACGGTGGTGCTTATTCGCGTCATGATGAGGTGCTTGTCAGAAGATTTGGCTACATTGTATAGACAGAAGAAGAAAGAGGAGAGCACTCAGGACGGTGACGCGTCAGCTGAGCGCAAAACGTCGGAAGCAAGAACGCACAAGGTGACCGACATTTTGTCCTTCCTGAAAATCCAAGTCGAAGTGTGCGAGGCAGGAAAGCAAGAAGCACCATCATCGCATCCCCGCCACACGACCGTTGTACCTAATAACATGGACTCGCCGACCAGATATGCACATTACATTCCATCGGCATCTGCGCTAGCGGCGACAGAATCCCTACAGCAGCGCACTCCGTCTTGCGTGCTGTACAACAGCAGAACTCAGACCCTTGCAGATTGCACGGCCGACATTCTAGTCGGAGAAAAGAGCCAGGTTGCACAACGCTCGCTGCTGCTACAGGGGCGGAACGCGCAATCATGTTGCGCAATTCTGCCGAATTTCCCTGAACCTCATGTGCGACAAGTGCCGACGCCGTCACCTAACGATCCTCTGCGAAATGTCACGTGCCGTTGCAATGACCGCTTTTCCAATAGGGACCGGCCATCTTGGCACATCTGGTACTATCACCGACACTAACCATGGCCTCAACCGGTCACACAGGAGCAATGTCTGTGCTGCTCCAGACTGGTCGTACTGACCATCACCAGCATGACCATCACCGCCTACTTCAAAGATGGTCATGCAGAAAAGGTCACACAAGAGCAGATTCCCGGCCCTAACATTTACTACATGCCGCATCATGCTGTTATACGCAGAGATGCAGTGACCACGAAACTGGGCGTCGTCTTTGACGCTTCGTCCCAGGCCATTGGTATACCTTGCCTGAATGATGTTTTGTCGAAAGGGGTGAAGCTTGGAGTCGACATCGTGCAGCTATTGCTATCATTCCTTTGCCACCGAATCGTTCTTGCGGCAATCATTAAGAAAGCCTATCTGCAAATGCTCATTCGACCGGAAGACCGCGACTTACTACGGTTTCTGTGGGTCCAGCAGTTGCCTACCAAGAATGATCCAAGCCCACCCGTTGTCGCATGGCGGATGACAAGACTTCCGTTCGGAGCGGCATCAAGTCCGTTTCCGCTTGCAGCTACTCTACGCTATCATTTAGCGTCTTGTCGGGAGAAATTTCCCTTGACAGGGGCCCTCTTGGAAAAAGCGTTTTATGTTGATGACCTCATCATCGGTGTGTCGACGGCGGAGCAAGCTATGACAGTGTACAACGAAGAACGCGCCATTTTCACGGACGCCTCTATGGAGTTGCGGAAATGGGAATCGAATTCCCACTTGCTGAAGCAACAGTTTCTTCAGAATAATGTTGCCATTGAGAGTGAAGCAGGAGAAGATTATCTCAAGAAAGTTTTAGGTGTGCCATGGGAGCGCAAAGGCGACACCATCACGTTGACAGCGCACAACGCAGCCTCCTTTGCAACTAGCAGACGGGCCACCAAGCGCACGATTCTTCAAACAGTAGCTAGTCTACGACCCGCTTGGTTATCTTGCTCCGTTCACTATGAAAAGGAAGCTTCTTTTGCAAGACCTGTGGAAGCAGAATCACGCCTGGGATGACAAACTGCCGGACGAAGTCTAAACTGCATGGAATGCGTGGTGCTCCCTAGTTGCCAGATGTCCACGCACGTATTCCTCGCTACGTGTTTCTGCACGATTTCAGCGCGCAGCTGTCATGTGAGGTGCACGTATTTACGTATGCCAGCCCGAAGGCTTATGGTGCATGCATCTACGTTCGGGCGCTTTCTGCCAGTGGTGCATGCGTCACAGGGTTGCTCATCAGCCGAAGTCGCGTCGCACCGCTAAAGACGACGTTCCTTCCTCGGTTGGAGCTTATCACCTGCGTCATTGGAGCACCGCTGTCTGAGTATGTAAGGTCAGTGCCACGCCTTCAGGCGGCATCCGTTCATTTCTGGACCGACTCGCTCCTCGCTCTACACTGGATCCGAGCAAATATACGCAATCGAGATTCCTTCATTAACAACCGAGTGGTCGAGCTCACCAATCCTCATGAGTGGATGCATTGCAGCAGCGGCGATAATTCTGCCGATCTACTGACTCGCGGCATGTCTGCAAAGGTGTTCTTGGAATCAGATAAGTGGTGGCACGGGCCCCTTTGGTTTTCAACACCAGGCCCAATTCTCAGTTGCAAGCCGGATGATGTTCTGGAAGACTGAGCCTCTATTTGAGAAAGCCACGACGATCTGTCCATCGATTCTTTCTTCGAGGACTTCAATTATGCGTGCGGAAGATTTCAGCTCGCTAAATAGGCTGTTGCGTGTCACCGCCCTCGTAAGCGGTTCGTCCACAATGCATCTAGAAAGATCCCTCTCTGCAGCGGAACCCTTACAACTTCGGAGCTTCAACAGGCCGAACATAACTGGTTTCGACTCGTGCAAGACCAGACCTTCAGAACCGAAATTCAGTTTCTCGAGAAAGGTAAAGGGCTGCCATCAACGTCACCAGTCCTCCGCCTGGCTCCATTCCTGGATGCAGATGGACTTTGTGTCGGTGGGCGTCTCGACCAGCTCAGCGCCAGGCCCGACATTCGGCATCCCATCCTTTTGCCTTCTGAACACAAGTTGACAGCGCTGATTGTTCAAGCTGCTCATGCCCGCACTCTTCAGACGGCATCGAGCTCACGCTAACTGAACTCCGCGCAAGATTCTGGGTGTTGAAGGGACGGAAAACCGTGAAGACCGTGATTTCGCGATGTTTACCATGCAGAAAACGGCGATTGACAGCGGGGTCTGCTCCAGTGGCACCATTACCACCAGAGAGAATAACCGAGGCTCAAGCCCACTTACTGAGAACCCAAACAACTCATACGTACTGATATTTTCGTACGCCGTGAGACCAGCTGTCCACCTCGAGCTAACTTCCGATATGACAACGGCGACTACAATTCTCGCTTTTCGACACGGTTTGTTGCGCGACGAGGTGTTTCAGCAGTGGTGTACTCAGACAACGCCCAGACGTTTCAGTCTTGCGCACGGAGTTTCAAGGCGATCGCCCCTTCCTTGCAAGCTGAGAACCCAAACAACTCATACGTACTGATATTTTCGTACGCCGTGAGACCAGCTGTCCACCTCGAGCTAACTTCCGATATGACAACGGCGACTACAATTCTCGCTTTTCGCCACGGTTTGTTGCGCGACGAGGTGTTTCAGCAGTGGTGTACTCAGACAACGCCCAGACGTTTCAGTCTTGCGCACGGAGTTTCAAGGCGATCGCCCCTTCCTTGCAAGAGTACGCCGCCACCACGCGCATACAGTGAAAATTTATTGCGGAATGAACTCCTTTGTGGGGCCGATGGCGGGAGCGCTTTATTCGAACCACAAAAGACGCTTTGAAGCGGACCTTGGGGTGTAGCAGCCTGGATGCAGAGGGCCTCATGACAATCCTATGCGAAATTGAAGCCGTTATTAACAGCAGACCCCTGACGTACCTGGAGGATGACACCAACCAACTGCAGGCTTTGACTCCGGCGCACTTTCTGCTCGGAAAACGAGCCATCGCCTTGCCGGAGCCGGGTGTTAACGCAGAGACCTCAACTCACGCTGAACTTCAGCGACGTGTTCTGTACTGGAAGCGGCTTTGGCGGCGATGGAACAGTGCATTCTTATTACAACACAGATCAGCGCGCTCCCACCCGGACCAAGCTTCATCACCAATTCATGTAGGCGACGTTGTCATCGTGCATGAAGACAACACTTCTCCGATATTCTGGAAACACAGGCGAGTGTCGTCGCTGCATCCCGGACGAGACGGGGTAGACAGAGCCTGTTCCGTGCGTTTGGCAACGGGCCACATGCTGAACCACCCGGTACAAAAACTGTACATGTAAGAAGCAGCGAAATGAGTTTTCGAACGTTCGTCCCCTCTCCCTTGGAGGATGTTGAAAATAAAGAAGTTGGTCATGGGCTTAGGACGGGCGCGAGGGAAAGAGGGATTCGGAGGTAGCCCTTAAGAAGTAAAGACGTGTTCATGACCTACGACCGCGGGTCCTCGTTCTTTATACAGCGCTGTGTACTCGTCAGGGGCTCGGCTCGCCGTGGTGAAGGTCAAGGGCCAGTGTGTATGCCCGAGAATATTTATTTCATGTAGCCCTTTCATAGTGTCCTGAATTATTCTGAATAATATTGTAATGGCGCCTCTAGAGCGATTAAGAGGAGCTGTGACAGAAGAAGACGACGAGGACGTTGTTGTCGTTGCGTCAGCGTCAGCGTCAGTAGGGATGTCACGCTGCATTGGCAGTAGACCCGCAAGGCGACGACTGTGACGAAGACTCGGTAGAACAGCTTTCGTGGTTGGACGTACCCAGCACCACCACGATGCTACGAGCCAGGAGGTGTTTATTGAGAACGCTCAGCGACGAAGCGCAGGATGGGGTGAGGCTCCGGAAACCACAACAACGTCCTCGTCGTCGTCGTCTTCTGCCACAGCTCCTCTTCATCGCTCTAGAGGCGCCGTTACAATATTTCTTTGGCGTTTAACTAGCGGGGCATCGTTACTTGAGGCAGACGGCCACGAGCTCCCACAAGATGTGTCAGGCACATTTACGCAGCCGCGAAAGAACGACTTCGATGATGCCTTGCCAAACTGCGTGCAGCGGCGATGACAATTGCCATAAGTGCCTTGGACAGAGCTGTTCCGGCTGCAATGCTCTGTAAGTGATTTCCATGCCTGTCAGATCCCACAGACAATAAATTAAACTTCACACTTAAAATGTGTCGAGTTTGTTTCCGAGCGGTACGCCTTTTAGTTCACGAGTTGAGCTCACGGGGGTGCCACAACCCAAGACTATAGAGAACCTGTAAGGTATGTGAGAGCCCTGTACACGGCACGTAATCGTTCAGTGCCTTAGCGCAGTCGTATAATTCTAAGTCCACAGTGAGCGATCCTGGCTTTGGTAGAAGGATACCGTCCG
Organism: Rhipicephalus appendiculatus; assembly: GCA_030522465.1. Taxonomy (NCBI): domain Eukaryota; kingdom Metazoa; phylum Arthropoda; class Arachnida; order Ixodida; family Ixodidae; genus Rhipicephalus; species Rhipicephalus appendiculatus. The sequence continues at coordinate 2,352 of JALIZH010025074.1, read as the reverse complement.
CCATCCTTAGAGTGCTGCAGGACAATGGTCAGTGATTTTAACTGCACCAGAAGACTACACATAGATTATTCTATTTGTGATGGAAGGCTGCATATAAAAATATCCGAATGACATTCAGGCATATGAACCGTGCCTGAAGGCTGCATTTGAAGATACCATGGTGACATGCACGAATCCAAAGGACACATAAGAGTGCTTTGAAGGAATTTTTTGACCGGAGTACATAGAGCAAGGTGTCAATTGGCTTTCTGATGCAGGTTCGAGCAGTGCCTGCGGTCCTTGTGGTTGAGCAAGACGAACGAGACGTTGACGCCATCGCCAGATGTCGACGGGAGCCGAGGTTTAGGGCTACTGGGTGCGTATGCCACTGGCGAGCTGCTGTTCTGGGTGCAAGGCGCGCGGATGGCTTTCGCGGGCCTCCAGGAAGCGCTGAGCGGCTTCCAGCGAGCCACCAACTGGCCCAGCTACTGGCGTCGGGCCCAGAAAACCTTCTTCCGCCGCTTCTGCCTCATGCGCTGCTCGGCGAGCAAGCCAAGTTCGCGAATTCGCTGTCTACTGCCGCTCGCCAACATGGTCGAGTTCGCGCAGGCCTTCGAATGCCCGACCGCCGCACCCAAAGGCGACGAGGGCGGCAGCTTCTGCTCGCTCCGATAGCTTCGTTGATTAATTTTGACTTTCTTGGCATGTGAACGAATATTCGCGTATAGCTTTTTTGTATTACAAGTACATGTGTTTGTTTGTGAACTCTTGTTTCCGTTATTCTCAATCCCTGCTTGTCCTCACCATTGTTCAACGTGTTATAACAGCTCGTCTGATTAGCCTGTTTATTTCCAGCTTCACAATTAAAACATATGCTGTTTCATCATATTATAATTTTATCCCTTTGATTTCTATTTGGCATACTTATATCTATGTGAAATGTAGCCATTTGAAAGAAACACGGTCTTGACCATGTGCATCATCAGATATCTAGCGATTAAAATACTCGCACACATTTTCCTGTCAATGTTACATGGTTATCTTGTCGCGTTGCGGTGGCAGTATGATTCTTCTGATACCAGAAGCATCAACCACGGTAATAGATATAATTAAAATTTGATCTAACAAACCCAATACTACGAAGTTCCCGATCTAACGAAGAAAATTCAATTGCCCGGCAAGAACCCATAGGGTTTAATGCTTTCCTCAACCAGAACTGAGGAAGTGTCTTGGCCACCAAACACGATTTAACGAACTTTTTACTGAAATGATTGAGTAAAAAAAACAGTGATTTTCTTGTTTTGTCAGAGACGGTTTTTTTTTTTTTTTTTTTTTTTTTTTTTTTGAACGCGCGCCCCAAGGCTGTCGGGTTAAAACAAACCTAACTATATTCACGTGGCTGCACGCCGCGTCCAGGGCACAGAACATGAGACAAGGCAGTCGGCAGGGCTTCTGCGAACCGCGTAGTGATACCGATGGCGGTGGTTGAGTTCGTTACTTTGTGGTACTGATCGTTTCCTGCAGCGCAGCTTTTTCGCTCGCCCTGTTCGCAGAATCATTTTATTCGTCCTCTGTGTCTTTGCACAACGGCAGCCTGTCATGGCTTCCCGGGCCCATCTGTCTGGCCAGCATAACGCGGACTTGGTGTCCTCTGTGTGCGGACGACGGGAAGTCTCCGTGTTCGGGCTGCCCTCTCGGACTTCTAACACGCACAGGCGTGGTTTAGTGGCAAAAAGAATTTATGAGCTATTCACCGTTGAAACTTGATTCAACGAAGCAATGTCCACGCTCAAATAGTTCCGTTAAATCGGGAATTAGCGTATGTTCGAAAAGGGAAATTCTCGGTCATTCGAAATAAAAATTTATAGCCTAGTGACCAAGGGTGGCCTATTTTTATAAATTACAAAAAATACTAGGCCACCCTCACTAATGAAATTGTAACGGACGGTGGCCTACTCCTAGGGGACACCCATTGCGGGGGATGCAGGACAGGTACATTGTCTATCACAGGCTACCGATATGCGATGACGCGTAGTATGTATGCAGTGATTGTGCAAGCAGGCCAAGCCAGAAAGATGCAAGGAAATGATGAGGGCTATTTGTAGCATAAACAATGAAATGACCAAAAAACTACCGCCGCCGCTAGTACCATCCAGTACAAAATAGTGCTATTGCGACTGCCTATTCCGCTGTTTCTTGCGTGGCCGTGGGGTGCAGCCTCGTCAAAATAAAGCTATGACCGTAATTAGAGCACCTAGATGTTTTAACGCTTGCCAGCGTAGAGCAGAATCTAAAAAAAACACCTCGGTCAAATTTAGAAAGGAAATCACAGCGTTTTCACTAAGTTACTGCAGGATAAACTTCATTCCATTG
>JALIZH010025073.1:0-37717 GCA_030522465.1 Rhipicephalus appendiculatus | reverse complement strand
AAACAAGTGGATGATACACTTTTTGTAAGTGCTGCCCCGGAGGCGTCCGTGACGGTGTTGCGTATTCGCAATGCCCACGAACTATAGGTGGCACGCTGTACGATTCAAGGTGGCGCCCGAAGGAGGGTCAACCCGTTTGTTAGCATAGGGACAGATAGGACGCGCGGACGTACGGCCCGTGCCACTTTCACCGGATGAAGTCATGAGCTGCACTGAAATGAGTGTGAGGCCAAGATACCTTCACAAATCGTGGAAGCTCGCCGCCTAATTATTTGCCGCGGTGTGAAAGGTTATATTCTAGCTCAGTTACTGTGCGCGAACCATATGCTTTGCAAAATCCTGTGCGTGTTCCAGAAAATTGCATAAAATTAAATGGACGTATGAACTGAACGGCACTCCGAGGTAACGTGTACCGATGCTGCATGACGGATTTGCCGCAGTAGTAGGCCGCGAGTGAGTAGCGCCATCACTGCCGCACGGAACCGAATGTTTAATGTGGTCATAGTTTGCAAACATATTACGCCGTCGTCATTACTTGCGAAGTCAGGAACACAACACGGAGTTGCTTCTTCAACGGAACACCAGCATTTAACATCCCATTCAGTAGCGCTTGTTTCACAGCCATGCTCCAGACTCTGGCCGTGCTTAATTCACTGCACTCGGATGCTGCAGGTTCGATCAGCACGATCGAAACATGAATATCGAAAAGAATGCACACGTATGCTTTTTACAACGTTGAATTCATCGACGTTGCGAAAATTCGTCGAACAACAATGCCGTTCGAAAGGTACCGGTGAAGTACAAGAGAAGTTAGCCGACAGGCGTGGATTGTGGCCGTGACTGCACGTTTCATTGTTCAAACCATTTCGCTTCCCTGTTCGAGCTCGAGCGTTTTGGCGGCATGCGGCGCTCGATAATTTCATCAATAATGGCTCTACGTGCAATGAACAAGAAAAACTATGTTTTTTTATTTTGATCTCGCTGAAGGATGCTGCACATTAAATACAAGCGAAGTGGCTTACGAGCGTGAAAAAAACATTAGCGCACGAGGAGACGTGAAGTGCAACTCGCTCCTCGTGAGTTAGCAGCTAATCCTTCATGGTCGCTGTGGCACTCTGCGCTTTCACAACCTTCTACGTCCAGGGGAAAAATCCTCGTCGTCGAGATGGTTTCTCTTAATATCACTGCTGAAAGCAATCTCAAGAATTTCCTCCGCCAAGCGACTTCGACTGGTCCGCGTCACCGCGTTATCAGTGCGCGCACAACCTTTTCTGCTTTCTCCTCTCACATCGGTCAACAAACAAATTGCTTGCAGAGCCCTGTCATCTATAAACAAACGTACAAAAACAAGTGGCGCAGCGCTGGCGACTTTGAGATGCTCAGTTTGGCTCAGTTATATATCACGAGCTCGCGCCTCTTCCCGCGCACAATGCTATAAATTCATGCACTACAAAAGCACTGACGAATGCTATATGCAAGTAAAACAAGGTGATTTTCAACTGAAAAGGTCAGACAACAGCATTTAACTAACCTACGTGGCTACACAAAACCTCGCGAAGCTGATATGTGTACGACGTGGGTCATCGTTGAAAGCGCGAGTTGCCACGTATGTTCTCGAAAACTTCGCTTCTCCCAAGAACGAATCAGATTTATCGTGTCAGAGAGGGCCCGGTTTGTTCACTGATGCAGGAAACATGCAAAGTCGTAGTGTTTGTTTCCTGCTAACGCGTTGAGGCTAGCCGAGCCGAACAAGGCAGCGACTGCGTATGGCTGCCATGGTGTCGTCTACTGATCATCCCTGAGAGGACGCTCCTCAATTCCGTTCGGCGGAGCGACAGTCTATGGGCATTGCGAATATAGGAAGGCTACAGTTTGCGTAGAGCGCGCGCAAATGACTGCTACTGATGCGCATTACGCGACACGGCGTCTTCTTGCGTGCGCAAAGCATATACGGGCGCTATGTTTGCAGCTCTAGAACGCGCTGATATCTGGCTGCGTGCGATCGGTAGCTGGCCAAGGTGCAATTATGGTGTGCAGCCCGGCATGTGTTCTCCGCAAGGAGCGTTTGAAGGATGCATAACATACGCAGTTTTCATTGTTTTAGCTGTACCTGCTTCTCTGGTCGTCGAATACATCTTTTTGATGGGCTTCGTGGAGCCTGCTGAGATTGGCCTGTAACCGGATGTCCTTCTTTGCGATGGCGTGGCAATGTGCAGTGAAAACAAAATGAGTTCCCTTGAATAACTTACGATACACATGCTGCTGCGAGGACTCTCCGACTGCCTTAGTAGTTTTTCTGCCTTTTCAACCTAAAGCTGTTCGCTGTTGCAGCGGTTTCGGGGTCATGGGAAAACAGTGCACACTTGTATACATGCTTCATGCTTAAAGTTTTGCGTTTATTGTCTCTCTTGGTGCTAAGTGGGACTTTTTACATAGCGATAGCCGTGAAACAAACAAGGCGACGAAACAACCTTGTCGAGTAACAAATGTTTCTAAAGTGACTGCTGCCATGTGCTGTTCTGGTCCCATTTACGAAACTACCAGGGCTTGCTTGCAGGCACCGAATGTAAGCAGGGTGGGTTGTCTTTTCTTGTTCTGTCCATCAATATTGTGCTATTTCTTTTCTTTGCTCGCAGACGACAGCGCCATGATTTTTTCGTCGGAGATTTTCAATTCAGTTTTTTTTCAAGAGATTCAGAAGACTTTTTTTCCCCCCATCCGCCATCTCTGACGACTGAATGGACTAAACTCACACCTTTTCCACTCACGGTATTCCAGCTACAAAACTTGCAGCCAGGGGGGGAACGTCTAAGTCTATTGGTCATGTGAAGAAGCATAAATTCTATCACCACCTACCTTGTCCAACTCTACTGAAGCACCCACACCATTTGATTCTTCGGGTGATAGATATGACCGAATCTTACCGCCTGCCACGAAAATGCGGCAATTCACGTGCAAGCAAAATCCACTACGTACTTGTTGAATCCAACGCTCGCGGCCTCTAGCCTAGTTGATCATGAGGACGCTGACGCTCTTATAGGTCTAGCTGTTTCCCTCTCCTACTCTTTCCCGTCATGTGTTTCTCACTGACATTTTATATGTTCCGTAACAGTAAGCACTGTTTCTACAGATTGAGGCACCATACTGTTCCGAGTCTAAGGATTATGTCTATGTAAAATGGAATCTAATAGCACTTTGGACAGGGCGCACTGAAGCCAACTCACGCATTGCCCTCAGCAAATCAATGTTTGATTCTTTGTTGATCACAAGCCAACCAGGCCGGTGATTTTTTGTCGTTTAATCGTCATTTTGAAGCCCTAGACGCCTCACGAATAGTGTTTCAGCGATCGAGCAGTCCTGGTTTACTGAAGTTGATCAATTCATCATCTCGCTAAGAGCGTTCATGTACACTTGCTAAGAGCGTTCATGTACTTTTCAGGGTAGCTATCGCGGCAATACCATCGTATACCGGAAGGTTTGTGAGCTTGTTCTGTTTTCTTGCATACCTAAATAAGATGTTCCTTTGTCGACTAATGAATTCAAACGCCCTATTGAACGGATTCGTCGGCTGTTCTTCCGTCTTCTGGCTCCATAAACGTGACAGTACACAAAGGGACGTTCACTGAACAGTGTATGCATGCGCTTTACGATATGCATTCTCATCCGAACTTTTTTCAGGGTATGCGATACCAGCTTGATGTTCTTCCATAAAATATGCAGGAAATTTTGTGCAACCAAACCGGTATTTGAATATCTTAAGGAAAAGACATATAAGTGATCAACATGCATATATATAGGCCCCACCGAATACTTACGCGAGCTTTATCATTTATACCAGAAGACAGAGAAAAATTCAAGCGACAAAGAGAAACAAAAGGAGGAGTGTTAGAAAGAAAAAACGTCAAGGCACATAATCACATTTGGGTCAGTGAGGGCGTGCCTCTATGATTAGCTGAAGGTTGGCAGAAGAGTAGACTGTGTTATCTGGAGGTCGTACGAACCACGTGTCTTTTTTATAGTTCCATATCTTTTATTTTCAAACTTATTTTGTCTGTCACCTATTTTGGTATTATTGCTTAAAGAAAGTAATAATTACGTTGAGTAATCTTTTCGTTTGAGCTGTGGCAATCTTTTCGTTTGAGCTGTGGCAATGGCGCATCACTCCGCGTACTGGTGCTGAAGTACTTAGAATGTGTAGAATGTGCTGTGGTTGCAGCAGTGTTCAATAGTTAACAATAACGTCTCCCGTTCATTCCATTTCTCAACCTTTTTTTTTTTTGGGGGGGGGGGGGGGGGGAACTCGGGCGGCTTATTTTATTTCTTTCTTTATTTTCATTACTGTCCACCCCAGTTTTGGAGTCATTACAAAGGGCATTATGTATATCCTATTTATTCAGAAAGAATAAAAAGTAACATTCCAAGTAACATACCAATTCCCTTGCACTATTCGTAAACAACAACAGAGTACAAGGAACAATGAATTCTTTATACAATGAAAGCCAACAATGAAATATTTGAACCGAGATTTGTTATACACCGATAAAAAATATGTGTATATCTAGTGCATCTTCAAAATCTGCACAACCATCAATGCTTATGGCAAACTCTTCCGCATTTTATTTGCGAGAAGAAAACAAGTCTGAAACCAAAGGCATCAATTTGAAAGGCACCAGATTTTCTGGTATGCATGATATCAGAAGAGCCGGACAGCCGGACAAAGCACGTTGACAGAATCCACAATATGCGCAGTTTTCTAGTAGGAAATTGAAGAAAGCGCTGACGCGCATACCAAGCCAGGTATTTGAGTGATGGATTGAATGAACAAAATTTTTTTATCACGTCATTGGATCAGACGAAGGCGGAAAGATCGCCCTGAGCAAGTACTGTCTGACCTGCTACAGTGCACTGTGCAAAAAGGAAAAGGGAAATTAATACAAAAATATGCGAAGCATTGATGTGCTACTGTAGGCTACGCGTGGTTTCAAACATTGCACTGAATGCAGATAGTGTGTCGGCATCAGTAACACTTTCATTTAGTTTATTCCATTCGCGTATTGTTAGTGGACAATACGATTTCCCAAAGACATGGCTGTTTGAGGAATATTCTTTCAGAGTACTAGCGCTTATGACGAGTAGGGCGCGACTGGGAGAGTGTGACGTACTTAGACACATCCACCTTGTAGTAGCCATGTACAACTGTTACAAGAACTTCAGGCGCGCCTCCTTTGCCTTACTAGCTAGTTTATCAATGCCAGAAAAAGCGAGAAGGCTCGTGGGAGAGCCTATACGTTTGAACTTTTTGTGTACAGACCTTGTGGCTTTGCGTTGAACTGCCTCTGATTTACCAATACTATTTAGTGAATAGGGAAACCAAACTACGTTGGCATATTCTAATACTGGTCTTACGAACATGGTGTATGAGAAGAGTTTTGCGGGCGGAGACGTCTTTTTTAGGTAGAAAAGTTTACGCAGTGCGGTCACGGTGACGTTAGCTATGTGTGTGTATCCCATCTCAGGTCAAGTGTTAATAAAATGCCTCAATACTTATGCTCCACAACATTAGTCAGTGGTGAACCATGAGTGGTGTTAATGAATTCTGATGGATTCTGTTTACGTGTTACAGTCGTAGCTGCGAATTGTTTCCCATTATTACATATTTGCGACTTAGCGCACCGATCCGCCAGCTTGATTAGACATTCGTTGAGCTTAATGTGGTCTGTGAAGCTGTTTATCCATTTATAAATAATGCGGTCGTCTGATATGTCACGTGAGGTCATTTATAAAAAATTAAATACAATAGCAGTCCCAAGACGGAACTTCGAGGGATCCCATAAGTTACGGGGACTGTTGATGTATGACCTTCTTACAGTACGAAATGTGACCGTTCTGTAAATAATCTTTTTGTCCAAGAAAACAGTAATCCCTCTCCTGTGACATTTTCAGTTCTATTAGTAATTTGCTGTGACATACACAATCAAAAGCTTCCGACATATCAAGTAAAATCACGTCTGTTTTGGCTGAGAATAATCATGTGAAAAGCTAGATCATGAAGTACCTCTGTTAACTATGTAACAGTGGAGAAACCACTATGAAATCCATGTTGATTAGAAGACAAAAATTAGTTTCCTAGAGAAACAGTTATGTGTTTTAAGATGATATGCTCTAGTAGCTTACATGAAATGCTAGTGAGAGATATTGACCGGTAATTTGAAACCAATGACTGATCTCCTGAAGGATCAACAGGTATTATTTTTGCAATTTTCCAATCATCTGGTGGCTGGGACGAAGCGACTTTCGAAAGATTAGCTCAAGAAACTTGCAACACCATTCCGCGTACCTCTTAAAGAACTCGTAAGGACTATCGTCTGGACTACTAGATTTTTTAGGATCTAAGTTAACCCTTAAACGCCCGTAGGGAACATATTTCCCACCAAGTTTAAACGCCTCTATCTCCATTACTCCCAAGTCCTCCACCCTGAGACGGTTGCTACAACTGAAGTGATGTTTGGGAATCAACTGGACAATGTTTTAGCGACTCCAAGTAGCTACGAGCTGCCTTAGTTTGCCTGGGAGCCACCGACAGTTTTCTCTCTCAGCGGGAGTTGGTCGCATGGGTTTTCACCAGCTGCGATAATTCATGGATAAATATATTTGCCACAGTGAGAAAGGTCAGTAAATGCATTTAGTGAATGCCTCAAGTGTATACGTGCGATGCCTACGTTTATGCCGTACCATGCTTTCAAAAGTTCCCCCACTGGTGCGGTCCTGCCAAGGCCTATAGGGAAGTATATTCCGAACCTAATAATTTTAATTTAGCGTTGTATAAGGGAACTCTTGACGTTGCATTGTGTACTTTGCATAATGAATAGCGTTTTCAAAGAATCTTGCATCTGTATTTACAATAGATACCTTATGGGCGTTTAAGGGTTAAGCAGCAAGCTCAGTAATCCTGCATCTGTGACTTCTAGGTGATCGGTGTTTGGCGGATCAAGAAATAATACTCTGTTGTTATCAACAACATTTGCCAAACAGGAGTAAATATGCGTTGAATCAAGCAAATGCGTAAAACGTACCGAAGATAGATTAACGGAAAGCCTAAAGGACGACGAGCGCCGGATAAAAAGTCTATCAGTCTTGCAAAGGTACAGCCACAAACAAATAAAAAAGAATGAGTGCACTTGCCAGTAGGCGAACCGTATAACTGGGGTCTTTTTCCAATGTGTGCATCTTTCAGAAAAGTTTACTCATGTGCACTACAGTATTATATTTTGACTAACATTTCTGCGTAACCTTTTTGCCGAAAAGAAAATGTTTGTTTTTCTACCACACCTACTCAACGGTAGAGTACAAGGGTACATCTCGGCAAACGTTATCAACATCTACTTAATCAGTGGCTACTTCATACAGCGGTGAGTTTGGCAAAGAAACAATCAACTACGAGTCACTATCAACCAGGTTAGCACTTTTTGTTGTACTGACATAGAAGTGGTGGACGTTTCTTGAACGTTCTGAATCATGCACATATAAAATGCCAATCTGATCAAAGGTGATGTCCTCACACACATGTGCTCATGTGCGTGCAAGGTAGTTACGTACGCAACCATATGCACAAAGTTACATCTTAAATAACCATGCGGTGTCAGAGAGCTCAAACTTCCGCACATACGGCGTTTCAAGTCGTCAAAATAATAGATTAAACGTGGAGACTATACCGTCATAAACTTCTCCTCTGTTAGCTTCTTGCTGCTGGAACCATAACTCCCTGCTACAATGGCAAGACTCAGTAGCAGATATAATTGCATCTTTTTACAGTCAAGCTATAAACACAGCTTCAAGATGCCAGTAATCTGAAATGATTGCCTCCCTGGCGTTCGATTTATACCCCACAAATAGCATGCGAAAGCATCCAAATTATTTCTGACGTTTTTGAAACTGAATTGAACACATTCATTTTCTTGTGAACAATGGGGGTCGCGCCTCGTTCCGTGTAATTGATATCGGCTGCAAGAAAAGCCGCTCCGACGTGTTTCTTCAGAAAAGTATTCATTGTTGATAAAGGACTTAACTGCAGCAGCGGCTTTAGTCAACCAGTGAAGAAGGAAGTACTCTCCCGGGAACGATGATGTTTTTCGCTATTCTCATCTGCAAAAAAAAAAAAAAAATCTCAGATCTATTCTGTCACGCATTCACTCTCATCCTCACTGTAAAGTCGTCATCGGCCCCCTTAAAGAAACCTCGTCTCTCAACTGGGGAGCGCCTCCAGTGCCGCTGATGCGCATGTGATCACGTGACATGGCAACGCATTGACAAGTGTGCATGCTTGCAGCATTTTTACTGGTTGAAATACAACATAAATGGGGGCTGCATATTGAATTCCAAATAGCTATGTGTGATCAGTACCAGCCACTTACACGAGCAATTTCGTAATTGAACGCACTCTAATATTGCGTGCTCGTGGATTGCACGGGAGCTTGCCGCATACCGTGGACGAGGCGGTTACGCTCATGAACAGCAAGGTGGTCTTCCAGATAACTCCTGCTTTAAAAAACTCTGTTGGTCGCTTTCCACAACAACGCATGCACAATAGACATCTATATAAATACGTAATATAGCGGAACAAAGCAAATACACAGAAAGACGCACACAGGATCGCCGCAAGGCTTCGATGGAAAATTTTACTCTCTATGCAACAGAAAAATATCTTACCTGATTGCCGCGTCACCATTCTGTCATCAGGCCAAGTTACGTATCGCCCGTGCACCCTCGCAAGAAGCTGATCTCTTGTGTGTGTGTGTGTGTGTGTGTGTGTGTGTGTGTGTGTGTGTGTGTGTGTGTTTGTGTGTGTGTGTGTGTGTGTGTGTGTGTGTGTGTGTGTGTGTGTGTGTGTGTGTGTGTGTGTGTGTGTGTGTGTGTGTGTGTGTGTGTGTGTGTGTGTGTGTGTGTGTGTGTGTGTGTGTGTGTGTGTGTGTGTGTGTGTGTGTGTGTGTGTGTGTGTGTTTATGTGTGTGTGTGTGAGAGAGAGAGAGGCCGACTGAGGGTACTCTTACGCACCTGTCTGCTTCCTTATGTATGTGCGTAGCCTCACAAAAGTCTCGCCGGATGTGGTCACGACCCCGTCCCAAGACCCGAGTTGCATTAAATGCTGGGGTGCACCACCATAACATAACACCGCTGCTTGATGCTCCCTTAGTCTGCCTGTCCTACGTAACATTTGCCGCAGGACAAAGGAATTCTGTGAACAACGCCTTCAACACAGGAAACGACCTGGTAGCGTATTTATTGGAGCACCCTTACCTTCTTTTTTTTATTCACAGTGGGCACAGCCGCATCAGCTTGCCTGGTGCTCCGCAGAGCATATCAACACCGCATTTATTTCCCACTTTTTTCAAGCGACGCGTTAGCTGATGAACATAGGGTACTCCTATTCAGCCAGTTGCCAGTAGGGTTCGGTCTTCTATATCGCGGAAAAACGAGAACGAGTTCTTACTCGTTTTCCGCGACAGAAGGATTTCCGCGACAGAAGCCACCAGTTCACGAGAGAACCATGGTTTTGTCAAGCGGGACACGCGTTTGCAAGCTTTCAGCGGCCCTATGCCATGACTTCTTCAGGGAGCCGCGCAAACATTTCGTCGCTATACCACGTTTGACCAACTTCGAACCTGCCCAGCAGTAATTTAAAAAGCTGCCTTTTAAAACGAGGTTAATACGCTCAACGAAAAAGTCACAGTTTCACCGCAAGGGTGATGCAATGAATGCGATAGCAACAAATTCTAATGTTATTCGAAGTGAGGCTGGCAGCTAACTTTTTTGGACCCTGATCTCACGCATATCTGCAAAATGCTGGTTTAAGAGCATACGGCTGCTCCAGGGACACTGTTCGGAAAATCTCCTCGCGTTCAGAGCGGAGCACGTAGGAGCCAGCTGCCTACTGTCGGCTGCTGAGATTGCGAGATAACGCGCGCCAGCGACGACCGCACCTCGTAAAACCAAAGGTCACAGTGGCTGCGTGAGGGACCCCCCCCCCCCCCCCCCCCCACGCAGCCTTGCAAAAGTCACCAGCGCAAGAAGTGATTGTCAGCTTCGGTATCTTGGCGCCTGACCTTTCAGAGGTCCCATAGCCGCCGGCCGTTGGGAACTTTGACGGGCGGTGAAACCGCAGATGTTTCGCTGTGTTGTCGGCGTTTGCTCTGAAGCTCGGCTAAGATGCGGGTCGCGTTGTCCTCATACTCAACGACGGTAGCGTATACCGCTTCGAAGGCCTCGTCACTTATGTGACTCTCTATCTCTTCGCTTATCTTCTTCAACTCCTCGTTGTTGCTCTTGAGCCTCCCGTAAATCAAGTCGATCTGTTTTACTGTAGCGTCATCATTGTCAAGTAGCGCACTTGCCTCTTGAATCAGCTTGGTATTCTGGGCCCTTCGCGTGGTCCTCGTCGTCTTGAGCTTATCCATGGCGGTCAGCTGTACGGTAGGCCTCCGTAGTTCGTGGCTGTTCCAGTTGGTAGCTACCAGCGATGTCCCTTGACGGTAATGCCGGCCGGCTGTCGCCTCCCGGGTTTAACGGCACCAAATATAAAATATGTGGCCAACTGAACAGCCGACACGATCTCAGAAGCTCACACTGACGTCTATTCACGTCCGCATGAGCCCAGAACGACCATTCTTTCTCTTTTACAGCGAAAGCTGTTATGAGATCACAACAAGGGTCGTTTCTGCGCCGTAGTTGTCCGCCGTCGCCGCCGCCGCTGCAGCTGCCGCCGCCGGTGTCCGTAACCAATATCGCCCGAAATAAAAAAAAACTGAATAAATAAAAAACACCTATGACAGAATGCGATTCGAGCCCGGGTCCTCTGCATGGCAGCCCAGCACTCTACGACTGAGCTACGCCGCTCCTTGAAACTGCGGTGCAAACTGACCCTACGCAGGCTTCATATCGGGTAAGGAATCGCATTAACGTGCGTTGTAGAGCGATTTAGAGCAGTAAAGGTCACACAATGCGAATTGCGTAACGAGTGGGTCGTCCAATGCTCCAACCCATTACAAAAGCCTGAGGCATAATTCTTCATCGTCGTCAGCCACAGCATCAACAAAGTGCACATAGTAGACGCTTCCCCACTGCACAAAAATTATGATGATTTATGGCGTAGTGGGTACCATGCAAGTGTGCTTGTAGTAGCTGTCCCAAGAGTGCTCAAAAAGGCTCTAGAAAGGCAGCTCTCCCAGCTTTCGCTGTGGCTGTGCTGCGCGTTCCGCGCAGGCCTGGCGGTTTTTTTTCTTCCTACAACGAGCTCACGCGCTCACTGGCATGCTGGCCGCAAAGCTCGTTGTCGTCTTATCGTTGCTGAAGGCGGGAATTTCAACAATGATGTCGATTGGAGATGACGATTCTGGGCCAGAAAGTAAAACAAGGAAAACATGCCGTCGTCGCCTGGGGTGCCGTTTTGTAGGCGTGCGTTACGTAGATGAGAACGAGGTCTTATTGGTGGGGTTACTGGTGATAGAAAGCATGTCGCCAAGAATTTGGTCACACCGGTCTGTCAAGCCACTCGTTGGCGGATGATATTCGGTAGTACAACGCTGATAATATGGCATTCCTCGAGAAGGTCGTGATTAACATCCGCGAGAGAGACGTGATCTCGGTATCTGAGTAGTTCGCGAGGAGCACCATGATGTAGAACAAAGTGTCTAAGCAAGAAGGAGGGAACGTCAGGGGGCCGTCACGGCTGGTAGAGTGGCCGTTTTTCTTATGAGGTAGTCTATAGCCACAATAACCTATCGATTTCCGGCAGGGGTGTATAGCAGAGGTCCATGACGGTCTGTTCCAACAAGGTTAAATGATCGTATTCGGCAGGACAACGGCTGCATTGGTCTAAAAGAGTAGCATGGATCAGGCTTGCGCTCATGACACCCTGAATCGAATATACTTTTGTACAAAGGCGTACTTGCCGCGCCAATAAAACCGAAAACGTAGTCTGGTGTGGGTTTTCAAAAGACCAGCGTGTGCGCACTGATGATCGGTGTGGAAAGCAGCGCATATGCTAATGCAGAATTGATTGGGTATGACAATTGGACAGTGGCAGCCATCGGATGGGTAGTTTTGGCGATAAAGGATTCCATCATAGATGGCGAAGTGTTAAGGTTCTCGTCGTAGTGCTCGATATGGCGGTAGTGCAAGTGCTCCCGACAGGTAACCTATCAAAGGCGCAACTTACGAACATTTGCGTTGCTCCGAAGCCATGTCGATAGATGCTAATGGGAAAATGAGTTTGTAGCGCGATCATCGCCATTCATCATCATGGTCATTTTCTAGGCACAGCGCCACGCCTCTCGCGCCGCTCATGCAGAAAGCTCGAGGCGCGAGCCACATGGCACGTGCTCAAGCTTCTGGAGGTCTGGACGCTGCAGCCACCACCACTCCGATTCGGCAGGAGGATGGAGTGGAACGCTGCCAGCGTGGCAACAGACGCACCACACATCGGCTACGTCGATGATCTGCATTATCGACGGACTTTCGACGCGGACGCCTGGAATTTAGGTTTACACCGTGCTCAGCAACGCACAAGAAATCTGTGGATAGCATTCTTTTCAAGGTGGGCCCTTTTCGGTGCGGAAATCTTGCACTGAAGCTTTCGCTGCTCGCCGTAGTGCTAAGCCTAACGCGAGTTAGACGCACGCCCGGTGAAGACCCCGTCGACTTTGGTCGGCGTTGAGCCTCTGCACTTGTCAATGGCGGCTTCGAAGATTGTAAACGGTTACGACCCAGCTTCCTTGCAAGTCATCAGTATGGAGACCGTACAACTCGATGATTCCTCTTCCATGCCAACGAAGGAGGATAACTTAGACGACATGGTTCGCTTATGGCGCGGCCACAAGAACGCGAGGTCCTCCAAGGTCTCAGCTACTGCTCAATGAGAGGTGGTAGGCCGACCAACTCCAGTTATCAATGGAAGTAATGCGGGCCCGACCTCGTAGAAGACTGCAAAAACTGAAATGGCGTCCCCTCCAGACGCCACATTTTGCATGGGATGACTTCATCGTCGTTCTCAAGCCACGTGAATATCTAGACATTCAACGCGCGTTCACCCCAGACCAGGCCGGCGCAGCTGGGCGGTGACTCGTTGCGGACATCGACAAAAATGGGCTTGCTGTGGGGCCAGTAACCGAACAAATTGTGCTTGTCTGTCCTCTAATATGTTTGCCAGCCGCTGAACGGACTACTGTGGGACGTCACACTGACTGTAGATGAGCGTCACGCCCCGTTCCATGGCCATCCCCAAATTTCTGGACACTTCTGTAAAGGGATCATTACCATTCCCTCCGACGAAACCTCCAAAAGCAAGCTAAGTGAGGAGCCAAACTTTATTTCAGCCAGAAAACTAGGCAACACCCCTGTAGCGGTACTCACATTTGCCGGACAAAGTGTGCCCAGGACCATTATATACAACTCGGAGCGGGTCCTTGTCCGACTCTACAAGAAGACAGTGCCCACCTGTTTTCGCTGTGATACTGGGGGTCATAACGCCAGACCATTGCTGATGCCCTTCAAGGTGACCGCTGCGAACGATGCGGTACCAAAACAAACCCAACCGTAGAGGAACATCAATGCTCCCCTGAGTGCCTCCTTTCTAATGGCGCCCACGTCACGGGAGCAGGGGGCTGCACTGGCAAGTTCAGACTAGCCAGCAATCCGGGATCCGCTCCTGCCGGCAACACCAACGGCAAAAACAACACCAAGAATAAGTCAAAGCCCCCAGACAAACAAGGACCAGGCTCAACCCAAAAATCACGTATTACGGAACAAAATGAACCTTCCGGGCGTCAAGGCTATGCCGCCGCACTTCATGAAAGGCGAATTCCTACTCTTGACACCCGACCAAGATAAGGTAAGCAGTTGGGGGGACGCGGTCTCAAGGGCTTCATCTCGCTGTTTCTCATCTTCCCAGCAAGGCAGAACAGCCAGGCCAGAAGGTCAAACTCACATTCTAGCTACAGCAGCCCAAGAGCAGGCAAAACGGTTGAACCTATGTAATTCTCCTAGTCTTGGGACGAAGCTTTAGGGGTCTCCCCCCACAAAATTCCTCGGGGCCAGACCATAAGCGGTTCGGCCCACGACGTCAAGTGTCCACTCGCGGCTGTGGAATCCCGTATGGATCGCCTTGCCATCGAATACGACAGACTTGAGGAAAAACTCACAACGCACGTGTTATTGGCCGTCAAAGCAATAATACAGGAAGCTATCCAAAACATTACTGTCACAGTTATTCCCGCCATAGCGGAGAGAATCATTGAGCCTGTTCTATCTCTGGTCAGTGAGAAGACGGATAACGAACACGATCGATCGCGGTCACGTTCTCCGCGACCAGACCAACGCAGGCGAAAAGTGGAACCTTATCCAGGCGTAAACAGTCCCATACCAGCGGTCATTCCCTGCCCGGACCAGCGATCATAGCAAAGCAAAAGTGCACCCCCTAAACTATATCACTAACAATGGCTATCTATCCAATAGGAAAGGCAACTCAACCTAAAAATTGGAGATCATCCAATGAAACTGTAGAGGCTTTAGAGCTCCGAAAAGAACGATCACATCTTCACCTCTACCTAAAATCTCTGGGAGAATTACCGGCAGTGATTACGCTTCTGGAATCTAGTGCAGAAGCAAAATTGTCGGGATATTGCTCTTACCAAAGGGGCCCAATGACCAGTATACTGGTGAATGAGGCATACACCGGCACCTAAATAGATCTGGACATAGCCGAGGACGACTACACCATGATCCATATTCTTCAGAGTAAAAAAAACGAATTTCTTCCTTTCCCAATATCAATATTGCGACCAGGAAACTGAGCGTTACTTTTTAAGAAATATTCCTCCTAGCTATTAACACAGCCGTAATTGTGGGTGATTTCAATACCCATAACAAACACTGGGGGTATCTGACAGACAACGCTAGAAGTGGCAATTTGGCCAAATTTACCTCCACTCTTAGACTAACTTTCACTACAGACCCGGCCTACCCTGCCAGGGTCGGACATTTGGTCTTGTGGAACACTTGACCGGACGTAGCGCTAGTGAGAACCATAAGATAGATTTCCTGGGAAATTTTGGAGAAAACCCTAGGCAGCGACCATTGTATACTCAGAAACATCACAACTTGAGCATTAGAAAATACGTGGGGTCAAACTGTGCCAACTAGGCAGAATTATTTAATAAAACACAGCGACGTTATACAAAACAAGGTACTCTTAAAGAGGATGCACCGGCCGTAGACCCCAATTTATGACATCTATCGGAGGATCGCCGTAGCGTCAGAAAACGACAGAAGAAGGGCACAACCAATAGCAAACTCAAAAGTCTTACAGCGAAGCTCATTGAACAAGCGGCAACCTATGCCACTCAGTTCGCAGAATCGAACTCGCTTGATCGATGCAACTCGGCGGCGCAAAATAGGAGCTCGAAAGGGACGTGGCGACTCTTTCGCAGCATCATAGACCCAGCTCAACCCAGGGTAGAAATTAATAGACAACTACAGAGGGTCATGCGTGGCTATTAAGGTACCGCGCAACAATTGGAAGACTCCTCATGTGACAAGTACGCCCGCCGCATAGAAGACCCGGTTAACCAAGGGTACACGAACGACGTTACACCAAATTAAACACTAGATGTACCATTTGAGCTTGATCACCTTACAGCTACATTAGAAAAAATGAAAAGGGGCACTGCTCCAGGTAGACACCACATAACGGTTAAACTATTAGCCAACTTATCGGATCAAACCTATGATGCTGTGCTGGAATTCATCAACAAGATTTAGATAGGCCAGCCACTCCCGCAGAAGTGGAAGACGTCGTTGTTCACTTTTATCCCGAAACCTGGAAACCGGTTAATACAGATAATTTACGGTCCATCTCGCTGACGTCCTGCATGGGTAAACTGATGGAGACTATGGTCAGGAATAGGTTGTGACTAGGGCTTCGTATTTTCGAATTAATAAAAAAAATCTAATAAATACCCACCGGTAAAATCTTAAGACAATTCGGATTTATCCGACAAACTCCGATTTTAAAGGATTATTTTCAACGTCCAAATAGCATTTCAAAAGCTGATATTTATCAATTCAATGGAGCGAACATCTGTCAGCGGCAGCAACCTCGGAAAGTATGCTTCGTCCATTAAAACAAGCTTTAAGGTTGTAACACTAACAAACATAAGTGTTCTGTATAGAAGCGTTTGTGCTTCTCTACGTGCGTTTGCGCGTTCAAACCTTTGATACACCGAAAATACATTTAGTGTGGTTGCATGTTTTCGTATTGACATATTTCATCTAAGATTTCGCAGTATTGAGAATAATAATAATAATACGTCCTTTATTTTTCATCGAGATGAGAGAGGACAAGCAGCTTGCCTAGCGCCTGCCCCCCAGAAGTACACTTGGGGGAAATACAGCAGCGCTGAGCAATGTTACATCACTGCAATGCAGCCTTATTAACAGGGCAAGTAAAGAGCAAATGAAAAAAAAATGAAAGCATGGAAGAATAAGGTTATCAGCAACAATCCAGTGCATTTTCATTGGAAATAAAATTAATAAGAGTACATTGAACAACTTATAAGCCAATATTAAACACCGAATTTCGGATAATTGGGTATTCACGAGAAATTTACTCCGATAAACGCCGCATTTTCTTCCAAAAGTAAACTCCGAAAAACACATACCGAATTTCAAGAAAAATAAACTCCGAAAACACGGAGCCCTACTTATGAACCTTTCTGGAACAACTCAGGGCTCTCGAGGATACCATGTATGGCTTTCTACCTCGCATGGCTGCCCAAGACATTCTACTTCAACTTCATAGAGACATTATTAGACCTACTGCCATGGCCGAAAATTACAAAGCAATTCTGGCTCTTCACCTAATCAGGCTATTGATTATGTGAAACATAGTACTATTTTGACCAGCGTATACAACCAACTGTGAAGCGAGAATTTTCTCTTACGTCACAGATTTCCTCACAAATCGTGCAGCCCTCCATCGGGTGGATGATGAACATGGACCCTACCAGATGGGCACTCGAGGCATCCCTCCATGGTGTGTATAAATAACTCACGTTAGCATACTGAATAACGCACGGTCTGTGGCCGAGTCATTTCACTCCGCGCACTGCGAAGCGACAGGTCGTAAGTTTGACTCTCAGCGACGGAACTTTTGCTGCTAGTTTTAAATGCGAAGCATTTCTTAGCGAACTTCAGCGAGTTTGAGCGTATCTCTGTATCTATCTAGCCGCCTACGACATTGTGCTCTCCTGGGCGTATCCTTAATGGGATTTATACATTAATGGGCATAACATGACTTATATGGCGAATATTAATGACTGGTGTGATGAGTGGAACAAAACGTGGACGACAATGAAGATGCGGCGCCGAGCGCGTTGGTTTTGGAGCCAGCTGTGCGCGTGAGGTAAGCCAATCAGCTGATGACTTGTGGTGGCCCGTCGAGGTGGTGTGCCACGAGTGGGTCATGTGTGGAGAAGACGTGGCGAAAAGCTTCGCGGCTGGGGACGAGCCGAAGCAGCGGCAGACGCAAGACAGTGGGCCGAAGCGTCGGACGCAGGTGATCCAGGTTCTAGCCAGGGAACGCGGCCGTCCGTGCTGCTGCCGCCCAACCACCAGCTGGGGCGGCGTTGCCGGCACGAGTATTGCATCTCGTGGCGCGGCCTGGCCTGCTGTCCTGTTCCTCGCCGAGGGCATCGCGGATCTCGGCGAGGCGTCTCCGCGGCCAGCTGGTCAGCACAGCGACGGGCATGACCTGGCCAATGGTCACGTTTGCGCCGAGCATGGCGACTGGACGCAAGCTGTGAGCTGTGCAGGCGGGCCATTCCCTGCACGGAGCACTGCGTCTCCATGCGGGTTGACTGCGTTTGTAGTCGCACCCACGCCGTCAAGCTGCATCGTCACCATGAGCGCCGCCCATCGAGACGCACCCCGCTGCTCATCGCCTTTCGCCGCCTCCTGCCCATGCACCTCAGCGTCCGCCGTGCCGACCATCGCACCGGGAGGTCTTAGGACTTTCTTTACTGAACTTACGTTAATTATTTCCATAATGTAGCTTTGTATCTGTGTTCATGTACATTTGTGTGTTGCTGTCTTTCCGTGCTGTCATAAACGTCGTGTGTTTTTACCACGTCGTCTCTCTGAGTCCATTTCCTCTTCGCACGACACGCAAAACAAGAGTGACGATACAGTCCATCTATTTCTTTACAACTGGTCATATCATGAAAACCATGACTGACTTGTCATGAAAGCCATGATTTACATGCCATGGCCGTGTAGTGCTCCTGAGGCCATTTTCTTAACTTGATATATCCAAAAATTGGTACGATGAGATATTTTTGCATGACTAACAAAATCACACACGATAATATAAAAATCAGGACCTGCATGTCATGTACAACATGATTTACATGCCACGCTCATGGCGCGCTGACTTCCGTTTCGCTAGCTTGATATACACCAAATTCGATATACCGTGATATGACTTTATGACGAACATAAATGCCAAGTGGTCATACGTAAATCATGAGTTGTCATGAGCAACATGACTTGCATGCAACGCTCATGGCACGCTCGCGGCCGTTTCGCTAGCTTGATAAACACCAAACTTGGTATTGCATGACGTGACTGTACGACGAACATAAATGCCAAGCGCTCATATGGAAATCATGGCATGTCATGTGCAACATGATATGCATGCCACGCTCATGGCACGCTCGTGGCCGTTTCGCTAGCTTGATATACACCAATTTTGGTATTCCGAGACGTGTCTGCATGACGAACATAAATGCCAAGTGCCCATATGAAAATCATGGCATGCCATGTGCAACATGATTTGCATGCCACGCTCATGGCACGCTTGCGGCCGTTTCGCCAGCTCGATATACACCCAATAAAGTATTGCGTGACGTGACTGTGTGACGAACATAAATGACAAATGGTAATATGGGAATCATGACAAGTCTTGCGCGACATGACTTGCATGACACGCCCATGGCACGCTTGTGGGCGTTTCGCTAGCTTGATATACACCAAATTTGGTGTTGCGTGACGTTACTGTATGAAGAACATGAATGATAAGTGGTAATATGGAAATCGTGACATGTCATGTGCAACATGACTTGCATGCAACGCCCATGGCGCGCTCGCGTCCGTTTTTATAGCTTGATGTACACCAAAATTGGAATGGCGATACGTGACTGTATAAAGAACATAAGTGGCGGTAGTACTTTTTTGCCCTTCTTCTCCGGACTTGCGCCGAGACGACGATCGTCGCCTGGGGGCCCTGTTACGGAGAGGAAGTGAAGGAAGACGAAGAGCGGGAGGAGCTGACAGGCGCGCGAGTTCGTTGGCCAGCCATCTTGACTCTTGCCTGTGTTTTTCCCAGTAAATACATCTTGTATATACGCAACCAACTCCTAACACCTATCTATCTATCTATCTATCTATCTATCTATCTATCTATCTATCTATCTATCTATCTATCTATCTATCTATCTATCTATCTATCTATTCGTCCGTACGTCCGCCTACGTCTGGGCGCTCTTGTGGTCGTCTCTTTTACCTGACAAACACCAAAATTTGCATGGAAGGGCATTAATGTATGGCGAACATAATGATCAGCTGAATAGATTGATATACTTGTCGCGTACGTCATCAAACCATTTCCTTCAGTCACGTATGGCATACCACGGCCCAAGGAGTGCGGGTATGAGTCATGGGTGATTGACAGTTGGTATCAAATCGGCAACAGCGATAACAGACTTTCGAAAAGCTTTATGCGATCGCGTTATGGAGCTTGTGTCGCAGGCGGGGCAGATGTCGGCAGCGTGGTCGGTGATGGAAAAAATTGGAGGAACGGAAAGATAAAAGATAACGGTGAGATCCGAATTTGAACCCAGACATTAGGCGTGGTAGTAAAGTATTCTACCACAGAGCTACGCCAGTGCTACAAGCTGCTTAAGAAAAAGACCCTATCATGATCTCATATCGCGGCAACGTTACCTATGGTTGCAGTGTTCGCTATCGGCGTTTGTAACAATGTAAGGAATCATCATCATCATCATCATCAGCCTGTCTACGCCCACTGCAGGGCAAAGGCCTCTCCCATGTTTCGCCATTCAACCCGGTCCTGTGCTTTCTGCCGCCACGTTATGCCTGCAAACTTCTTAATCTCATCTACCCACCTAATTTTCTGTCTCCCCCTCACGCGTTTGCCATCTCTTGGAATCCAGTCAGTTACCCTTAATGACCAGCGGTTATCCTGCCGACGTGCTACGTGCCCGGCCCATATCCATTTCTTCTTCTGGATTTCAACTATGATATTCTTAACCCCCGTTTGTTCCCTGACCCACTCTGCTCTCTTCCTGTCTCTTAAGGTTACACCTATCATTTTCCTTTCCATCGCTCGCTGCGTCGTCCTCAGTTTAAGTTGAACCCTTTTTGTAAGTCTCCAGGCTTCTGCTCCGTAGGTAAGTACCGGTAAGATGCAGCTGTTATATACCTTCCTATTGAGGGATAGTGGTAGACTACCATTTATGATTTGATAATGCTTGCCGAATGAGCCCCATCCCATCCTTATTCTTCTAGTTATTTCACTCTCATGGTTCGGCTCCGCGGTTACTACCTGTCCTAAGTAGACGTACTCCTTTACAACTTCCAGTGTCTCGTCACCTATCGCAAAGCGCTGTTCTCTGCCAAGATTGTTCCACATTACTTTAGTTTTATGCATATTAATTTTCAGACCTACTCTTCTACTTTCCGTATCCAGTTCAGTAATCATAAGCTGTAATTCGTTTCCCGCGTTACTCATCAATGCAATGTCATCAGCGAATCGCAGGTTACTGAGATACTCTCCATTAAATCTTATCCCTAACTCTTCCCAATCTAGGGCCCTGAAAACTCCTGTAAACACGCGGTGAATAGCATTGGAGAGATCGTGTCTCCCTGCCGTACGCCCTTCTTTATTGGGATTCTGTCGCTTTCTTTATGGAGGACTATAGTGGCTGTGGATCCGCTGTAGATTTCTTCCATTATGTTTATATAGGCTTCGTCGATGCCCTGATTCCGCAGTGCCTGCATGACTGCTGATGTCTCCACCGAATCAAATGCCTTCTCGTAATCTATGAAGGCTATGTATAGGGGTTGGTTGTATTCCGCGCATTTCTCTATCACCTGATTGATAGTATGAATATGGTCTGTTGTTGAGAAGCCTGTACGAAATCCTGCCTGGTCCTTTGGTTGATTGAACTCTAATGTCGTACTAATTCTGTTAGCAATTACTTTTGTAAATAGAATGTAAGGAATATTACATATTAACTCCTATAACGTAGCCATTGCCCAACCCGGAGGAATACGCCAGAAACCGCTTCTTACCATATGCACATCATTGCACAGTAATGTGCACTTATTTCGAATAAACTGGCATCTGTACTCTAACGTGACTATCGACCTTACTTCGTACCAGCGGATACCTTCTGGCGTCACTGAAGTCGACGTGTCTGGTAAGCCCACGATCCATCACGTAGCCAGTGGGGCGGAGAGTGGGAGGCTCTTATGAGCCTGTTCCACCTCCAAATTGTTGCTTCCTGAAATAGGCACATTTCTAAAATAGTTAAGGCCTTCAGCAAGTGGTTCCTTTCTCTCCGAAAAATATTCCTCGCGACGGGCCTGCCCACGACACATACATAACTGATCAAAATGCACAAAGTCGGTTCAACTATCAACGCTTGATTCAAAGCAATGAAATTGCTATATAGGCGACTACATGACAACTCCTTCGCAGGACATTGACTCCCAGAATGAGTTGGATCTGCCGAATTTTTAACACGAAAGTGTTTTATGCCGGGGTCCACCAATATTTGAGTGACGTATTTCCGTCACGGAAATGACGTCGAAAAAATACACATGATCAGAAGACAAAGAAAAAAGTTCGGTCAACGGGAATCGAACCTACGACCTCTAGGTCCGCGAAAATAGATGCTATCCACTGCGCCACAGTTACTTGCTGTGCAGGCTTTAAAAACAAGCCTTTTATATCTACCACTGTCCTCTCACAGTGTTCTTGCTAAACAGAAGTGATGCATTATGACCGTGAAATGCACGATTAGCTTCTTCAAAGCGTTGTTTCTCCGCGTCCGTCCCATTCGGCTTGTTTCGAATAGTAAACGTGCAATTTTGCCCACGCATTAACACACTGCCAGGTGGCGACCTTACCTCTAGCATCCACACTCATAGCATCCGTCCACACCAAAAGTAGCTGTGCGACGCGCGAGTGCGTCGCGTGGCCGAAACTCCGCGTCCCTAGCCATGTTCCTAGCTCGCCCCGCGGAAAATCGCAGCCGGCCAACGGGGAAGACACGACGCGCATTGCGTTTCCGTCTGGTCGGGCAGCGTTGTTCAATAACTCTAACATGCCGCGAGTAGGCGACCTTAGCCCATGTTCGGCGCCCAATAAGTGACGCTCTTCTGACTGTCACACCGCTTTCAATGACTCTGCTCTCACCGTACAGCTACCACAAGCATCTATGACCGCAAGGGTTTCTTTAATCATTCATCATGGACGTTAGTCGTCGGGATACAGATGTACCATCAAGCTTCAACGTGGATGCATACACGTTAAAGGGTGCTATAACTGTCAACACACCAATATACATTGTGCGAGATCTCTTATATCACTGTGCAGTAAACATTCGACGACTTCTGTAAGGACACGTTTCACTTTCGTGTTACCGATTCCTATGACGGAGGGATCAACCATGTTTTTTTTAATATAGCGCACTAGTTTGCGTACGTTCTAAAAGGACACGCGACATCATAGATGCATATTTCATGTTGAAATCACGTAATAAGGTGAGCTCGCCTTCTACAGTGCTAGGAGAGGCAGTCTTTCACTTTATTAACAACATTTACTGTAATTAACACTACACACGCGGATCCTGAGTGGTTGAAATGATTTGCTCTGGTTTATATTATGTTGCGGCATATTTCTTTGCTATCATCACTGTTTTGGGTGAAATATTGACGTGCTTTTGCGAAAACACACAGTTGAAAGTTTCCGGACTACCTCTTCAGTTTCGTGGGTCGTGTTGTGCTTTGTGCGTTTCGCTCAGCGCTAACACATTACAATGTCGTACCGACTAGCCCAAGTTGAAGCTTCGCTGAGGCGAGGGTGGCTTTCCTGAGGCCGCAGGGTACCCGCACCTTGACAGACTCCTGGCGACCTACTTCACATGAGATGTAGCGCAGCGAAATTGCGCCGGCGACAAGTAGATAGGAATGCAACGTGCCTACAGCAATACCAGCCTGCGTAGACGGCACTCCGCACCGACAGTAATAACAGCTGTCAATTCGCGCTCATCGGCCTTATCGCCCGCTCCTTGGGCGGTAAATCATGCAATGCGAATTTGAGGCATTTGCAGGCAGTACATTACAATTCGCGCCTGAAGGGGCTACGGCCGCCATGCTGACGTTTAGCGGCCGTTCCCGGTGATAAGCCGCACGGGGCCGGCGCAACTCGCTAGCTCGGAGACGAGCTGTAAAAGGTAGGGGCTGTCATTTCGAACATTACATAATGCATAACGTACGTCGTCTAAGATTGTTTAAATCGACAATTTTTTTGACTAATGCAAGTTTAGACGAGATACGTAAGTTCAGTATTCTCAGTTTTTACCTATTAAGTATGTTTCATAGGAAGAGATTAACACTTTCAATTACATGATTTTCGCAAGGCTATGGTACGCGCCAGCTTCATCTATGTCGTGTTAGACGGCAAACGTTCATTCGGTTACAAACAAGTTAGGTCGCATAAGTAGCCATCGTCTCTACGTATTTTCTATAGGGGTGTGTGAATATTGGAGTTTCGAATTCGAATCGAATAATACTTAATCGAATTATTCGATACGACTTTCGAATAGCTAGTATTCGAAGTTTCCAATGATTCGACTGGACGAATATCCAAAGAGAGCGAAGGCTAATCGTCTAACTTGGTTAAGGGGGGGGGGGGGGTGTCCAAAACTAACGCTAACGTCGTTACAGAAGGCCTTCCGTTAAAACTTTCCCCGATATACCGGTCCAACAGCGATAAAGTGAGCGCATGTGTATTGTAAAGGACACTATGTCATTTCCGCACGTCATGGCTCTTGCAGAAAAGTCCAGAGAACAACAGTCTGGGAGACTGTTGAACTGCTATCATAAAAAAAATAACTGAGCTCAGACCTTATTGTCAAAATGTTCAAAAATACTTGATTGAGCTCCTCACCCCAAGAAAGGATCATGCTTTGAAATAGTGAAAAAAGCATACAGCTGCACTTTGTCAAATATCACCAAAATTGCTTAGCGATACCTTCCCATCCCTGCTATTGAGGCGCCCAGTGAGCACGTGCTTTCAACAGCAGGAAACCGTAATATTACGGCGAGAAAGTTCGAAGCCAGGTTACGTGGAACATTGTGTTTCTGCATGACAGTTTGTAGTCTTTCGGCGACAGTCACTCACTTCGTTATGTGCTCGAGGACATGAGCAGATTGCGTTTCTTTGTTCTTTCTATCAATCTTCAACAAAATCTTTGGTATTCGATATTCGATTCAATATTGACATTTCCGACCACTATTCGGCACTCTTCTATTTGAATTCGATTCGAGATAAAATTTCACAATTTGCACACCCCTAATTTTCTATTCAAAGAAAAATGGAAAATTCTAAGCTTCTGAGCGTCCTAAGAGTCGCTTAAGAGGTGTGTGTATTCTGCTAGGCACCGGTAATAGACCGTAATGGATATTTTTATCATCTCCTACAGAAAAACATGGTCTTCATTTTTTATTTATAAACGAAAAAAGCCAAAAAAAATCAATTTTACAAAAACGGGCAGATCCACGTACCACGGGAACCCTTGTTATGCGAAGGATCAGTAGGAACGTGACGCTAGTGTAACTTTTTTGATCGCGAGTATGGGAACCACGCACACCGGCTATCCAGAGATAGCGCCACGTGTTGTGCAGTGGCGGCGCGCGTGGCCCACCTGCGCTCTTTAAAAACGGCAGCGTGCGCGCTGCCCAGGGGAGAGGTGACTTGGCTGCCAGGAAGGACAGATGCTGCCACCCGCGCTCGCTGATTGCTGCTGCCCGTGAGCCATGGTCGCCGCTTCGCTGTCTTGAGTCCCTCGGCCAACCTGCCCTATGCAGCGCATAGTTAACTAAATTGTTGTTTGTTTGTTTTGACCTGAAGCCTCCGTCGTCCTTGCTTTCACTACTGACGGGACGCAGCAGGTCCGAGACCCACAGTTGGCACCCAACGTGGTTTTTGCTCCCGACCGTAGCAATAGCACGGTGGTCGTAGGCCCTGTCCTTCTGTTTTGATTGCCGAGTTTCCGTGTGGCAGGTGTGGAATTTTTTTTTGTGCGTGTGCTTTTGTTGCGCGGTTTTTTTTTTCTTCCAATAGCGCAGGCAGACGGAAAGCAGCTGTGGTCCGGGACGATTTTGCCTACCGCCGGCAAGGAGGATTCATCTCTCCAGCCGGCTGACCAGCTGCTGGCACAGCAGATGTACACATTTAAGCGCGTCGCTGAGATGTGCAACACGGTCATGAACCGCGTGAGCGTCTGGCCGTGGAGCCACCGAGGGTAAGTGAGCCACAGCTCCGACCGCAGGTCGAGCTACCCACGTATACGGGCTAAGACGACCCGAAACCAGTGGATGACTTCCTAGATGAAGTAGACAGCTATGCCAGAGCTACTGGCACCTCGGAAGCGTACGTGATGGCTCGAATCCTGCCGTTGGCTTTACGGGATGCCGCAGGACGGTGGTTGAGGCTACAATCACCTTTCACCACTTGGGCAGATTTCGAAAAGCGCTTCCGAGAGGAATTTCTGCTCCCTGGGTACGAGCTGCGAGTCCAGCGTGAGCTCGAACGGAAATCCCAGCATACGGACCAATGTTTGCTTGAGTACGTCCGGACGAGGCAGGTATTGCATCGCCGAGCAGCACCGACTGCCTCGGAAAGGGACAAAGTAGCCCGGGTGATTCGACAGAGTCATCCCAGACTCGGGCCACTTATTTACGTGCGTATATTCGAAACCCTTGAGCATCTCGCACGGGAGGACCGCGGTGTACAAGACGCCCGATTAGAGAGCACTTCCGTGACACCGCCAGCGCCGCAATCTGCTCTTGAGCCGTCACTGGCTTGGCGCGCCCCCGTTGCTAGTCCCTCATGGGACCTGACGAGCCAGGCACATTCACGGCTGTCTCCTCCCGCGCCCTAGACCCCCTTCGCGTATGAGCAAGTGCGGCCCGGGGCCCCATTCAATACTGTATCAGGGGGTCAGCTGTTCCTGGGAGCAAGTGTCCACGGAGCAGCGTCATAGTGCAGAGCGCTAGCTCGCTGCTTACTCGAGCCATACATAGCATAGTCGGCCGGACCCCCAGTCCCGATATTCCGGGTTCACAAGTCCTGCGCAAGCCGACTGCGACAGGCCCTCCTGTGATGGGTACTCCGGGGGCCACTCCGCCGAAAGGCTTGATTTCAGTGATAGGCTAACTGGCCAACACAGACATGCGCAAGTCGTGTGCTACCAGTCCGGTCAAACTGATCATGGCACGCGGCAGTGCTTCGCGCTCCGCAGCGCGAATGCAGGACGTTCGGGAAACTGCTTCGGCCGGCAACACTAAATACCGGCAGTGTGTCGCCGCCCACGGCCATCAATGCCAGGAGCGTGGAACGCTGTCCGGTACATGCAGACGAGGAACAAAAAGCTGGTGAGTCGCTCATCGTTCCCTCTGTTTGCCGCCTAGCGCAGGTGCAGTCTCCAGAACCGACGATGAATGTTAAAGCGCTGGGCATTATCGTACCCGCACTTCTTGATACTGGTTCAGGAATCTCTTTAATAGGTGACGCGTTCCTGGAACAGTGTAAAGCTAAAAAGCTGAAGCTTCGTAACGCAAATGTTCAATTGCGAATGGAATCAAACCACGTATCATACGATTAAGCTTGTGTTCGCTTACGGATAAGTTTCAATGTGAAAACGAAGCGGCAGCGATTTCTTTGTTCGCCTGGTCTATCATCGCGAATGCTTCTAGGCCGAGATTTTGTTGCACACGAGGGGTTCACGCTCGACTTTCCGGCAAGAGGCCACCAGCTTCATGGACAGTCCGAGAGAACACCCTTCGCGGAGAAAACAGACTCCATGCCTGTACCAGGAAACACGCAAGGCGTGGCTGTTATGCACACCACGCTGCCGTCAGCAGTCATGCAATCCTTCAGCGACTTCAAGGGAAAAAAACCACCAGCGGAACCAGGTGGAGGCCGTGCTGACACCGTTCTCGGGAATGTTCACAGAGCGTACTGGCAATACCGATGTTCTAGTGCATCGCATCAATACTGACGACGCTCAGCTTTGGCGTTGCAACCAGAGACCGCTGAGCCAGCACAAGCGAGCCCTTCTCGATAAAGACCTGGACGAGATGATCGACACTGGAGCTGCACGACCCTAGGAGAGTCCATGGGCCTTTCCGGTGGCACTGGCACCAAAGAAAGACGTTAATGCACGTTTTTGCGTGGACCACCGCAACCTCAACGCGGTCACGGTGAGAGATTCCTATCCTTTGCCGGCAATATCGAGCATAACCTATGCGCCGGAAAACGCAAAGTTCTTCACCACTATCGACTGCTCTCGTGGGTATCTGCAAATTAAGGTTCACCCTGATGATGTCCCAAAAACGGCATTCACATGCCATAGAGGCTTGTTTGAGTTTGTGCGCATGCCATTTGGTCAACAGTCCGAGTTCCTATCAGCGCATGATGAATATTGCCTTGGGAGATGCAAAATTTAATTATGCGCTTTGGTATCTTGATGATATGACGGTGTTTTTGCGCACGTTTGAACACCAATTTGAACAGTTGCATACGGTTCTACAACGCATGTCGGCAGCCGGTCTAACAGTTCATCCCGGAAAATTACAGCTCGATACTAACAAAATCAACCTTCTTGGGTTTGTTGTCGACAATGGTGCACTAAAACCAAACCCTGATAAGCTCCAGGCGATTGCAGATTTTCCTCCACCCCAAAATGCTAAGAGTTTACAAAGGTTTCGGGCAATGATTGCTTTTTATCGCGATTTCATTGCACAGTGCGCACACATTTCTCGACCATTAAGACAGCTGCTGAAGAAAGGCGCTAAGTGGCTCTGGAGCAGTGAGCAACAAGCAGCTTTCGACACGCTTCTGAAAGCGATTACCGGTAACGCCTCCCTTCAGGTAGCAGATCTTAACAAACCTTTTGTGTTACAAACCAATGCCAGCGATTATGGCCTTGGCGCAGTACTTTTACAGGAATGCGCAGGCGCTCTGAGGCCCGTTGATTTCGCAAGCCGTAGTTTGACCAGCGCGGAACGCAACTACTCGGTAACAGAAAAGGAATGCCTGGCCATAATTTTTGCATTAAAGAGGTTCGACATGTTCTTGGATGGGACTCAGCTTGTTATTCAGACTGATCATCAAGCGCTGTCTTGGCTGAAACGGTTACCTAATCCCTCTGGCCGAATGGCCCCGTGGGCGCGGACCTTGCAGCGCTACGACTACGCCAGTGAGTACAAGAAAGGTAGCACTAACACAGTTGCTGATGCACTTTCACGTGGGCCGTTGTCTATTGAAACCCAGGTCGATCTGAACATAGTGTGTGTGGTCACGACGCCACCTGAAACCATGCAGTCCCGTTGGGGTACTTTGGTGACTCAACAGGAGCTTCTTGCAGCGCAGCAGAGCGATGGCCTCTGTCGTAAGGTGTCAGAAAAGCTGGCGGCTCGTGATCTAGCTGACACAGGAAGCGACGACGAAACGGCATGCTACCTGCTCGCAGAAGGAGGCCTCTTGTTCCGGTACTATCCCCAGGTTGACGATGGTAATGTGGAATCACCGTTTCGAGTTGTTATCCCCCGCAGACTTCGCAAATCGTTTATAGCGTACTACCGTGGCAGTGCTTTACCTGGTCAATCTTCAGGGCAGGAAACTTATGAGAAACTGTGTCGTACGGTAACTTGGCAAGGCATGAAACAGGATGTATTACGCTACGCGCGTTCCTGTTCAGTTTGTCAAAAGGCGAAACCACGTGGTGGCTTACCACTAGGAACAATGCAGTCAGTTGAGAGTACGTCGCCATGGCAAATAGTAGCATGTGACGTCACGGGTCCGTTTCCCATGAGCCCGCGGCGAAATCAGTATCTACTTGTGGTGACTGATCATTTCACGAAATGGGTTGAATTGTTTCTTTTGCGCAAGCTCACTTCGCTGAAAGTGTGGGATTGCCTTCTCGAAACCTTCACGATGTTTGGATTCCATGCCCACCTGATAACGCACAACGCGACATACTTCACCGGAAAGGTGCTCACGGATTCCTGTGACGCCCTAGGAATTCATCAGAAGCAAGGTCTATCCAAATAGGTCGCGAAACTTCGGGCGAAGAGCGGTTCAGAAGCTATGGCGAGCGACATCAGCATGGGGAGTTATGGGTGCTGCGATTGAATTGCGACTATGTTTGGAGGGAACAAACACTAACAGTGAAAAACTAAGTGTTATTCAAAGGCGAAGCTATCGTTATGCTTTACAAATGACATTTATTTCCCCAACAATATTATGTAGGTGCAATGAGCAAAGAATTTATGACAGTGTTTCATTATTACGAAAAATCCTTTTTCTACGCCCTCTGCGCACGCCATTATTACTCAGTGCAGCCCTTGCGCTGCATGGAAAGGCGAGATCGTAAAATTCGTCTGCGATGAGACACCCCCCTCACGTGTTTCAGTGCTCCGCACTTGCTGGCAAATTTAACTTGTGCTGTGCGCGAAGTTATGATGTGTGTTTCATCGTTGGTGAACGTCTTTTACAGTGTCCCACTGGCAGCGGGATGATGCGGATAAGAATTTACGCCGAGTGCTTGCCTTGGTACCTGCGGAAACGACGTGCTGTCCAAGGAGGCAGTAGCTATGGCTGGCGACCTATGTCTTCTACATAAGAAACAAATGCAACGGTTCGGAGGACTGTGCTCACTGGACTTTCACGCATCAGTATTCCTGCAGCCCGGTTTTCTTCTTGAACACGCAGTGCCCGCTATTATTCGTGTTATCGGTGAGCAGATCGCCAATTTATCTATCTCGCTACAATTCGCATAGCTGCATTCGCATACGGGACGGTAATTTATTGGAGCATAAGGCAAAACAATGTGCGTGTCCGCACACTTTCTGTGCGTATTCACATGGTGCTCATTGTGTGAAATGTAATAAAATTGAGTAATTGTGAAGATTGAATAAAACTGAAGTGTCATAATTTTGGCTTGACTAGGTGCCATGTCTTGTTAGAACTGAAGAACTTAAGCTCAAGAACCTACGTACGCGCGAAGCAAATAAGCGACGCTGCAAATATGAAAGGTACACTGCTGCTTGCTTTAATCCATCTGCGGAAAATGCCACGAACGCCGAATAAAAACTCCAAGAATAAGTTTCCTAGTGAAACGTGCGCGAATTGAATGGTAGTACACTTAAACATCACTCTCTAGTCATGAGTTGATATTAGTTTAGCTGGCGTTGGCATGAAGCGCGCTCGTGGAGGACTCGCCGGCGATCGCATTAGCGCGGGTCCTTAGCGATCGGGGGGCCTACGAAAACTAATTTGAGATCAAATTTCGAGCTAGGGCAAACAAAATGACGTCACTTCTTTACCAGCTATTGCGTCACATCCCCTTTATTTTTTGTTGCACCGGAAGTGTTGCCTCCTCACACAGATGGTGCTAAGCCCCATGAGCAGCTCATGTGCCGCCATTTTATGAACGTATGGGGTTCTATGGAAGCTTCGCTACCAGTTACATTTACCTTGTCAGAAGCGCACATCTGTCTATCACCCGCAAGCCAACATCTCGGAAAGGGTAAACCAAAATCTTAAATCTATGCTTGTCGCGCATACTGAGTGTCACAAAGACGGATCTAAAACTGGCAGAAGTACCATTTGCAACTAGAACAGTGGATAGCTCAACAGCGTTCACTCCTGCGCAACTTAACCTGGGCAAAGAAATGGATTTCCCGCAGGACAGTGCTTTGACATGTGCGAAGGCTCCTCCGAGACCTTATGCAAAGTTTGCAGGTGACCTGAGGCATAGGATGTCCGACGCTGTACAACAAGCCAGACAGCACCTGGATGTATCGCGCATGGAACAGGTAGGGCAATATGATTAGCGTCGGCAGAACGTTAGCTCTGGGGTTGGGGACCTGGTGTTGAAACGGACACACCCCCTCAGCGACGCCTCGAAAGGGTTTGCAGCTTCCCTAGCTAACAGGTGGGACGGACCATATAAAATCACCTAGAAATCCAGGCTTTCGTACATGCTGACAGATTGTTTGACTAATCAAGTGTGTGGCTCTATTCATGTCTTCGATCTAAAACCTTTTTTTTTTTTTTTGCACGACAAGATGCAGCTGCTCGGGATCCAGACATTCCTCACCAGAGCTTGGCCACCCAGTCACCAACACCGTCAAGCAAGTGGTATAACCTGCGTCCTCGGTAAAAAAAAAGGGGGGGGTTCGGGAAGATGACGCATTTTCTTCAGCAATGGGTCTTTTTTTTTTTCTCCCCAAAGTACACTGATGTTCTGTTCGCCTCGTTGTTCTGCGCGGGATCTATATTATTCTTTTTGGTGGGCTGAGGAAAAAAGTTTATTGGTTTTTGTTCATCGTCACTGCACTTGAAAGTCCCTGCGGTTGGCCATTCTGAACCGTCCTTCGGTCCCCACCCCACCTTCTTGAGGGGTGGGATATATGGGAACCACGCACACCGGCTATCCAGAGATAGCGCCACGTGTTGCGCAGTGCCGGTGCGCGTGGCCCACCGGGGCTCTTCGAAAGCGGCAGGCTGCACGCTGCCCGGGGGAGAGGTGACTTGGTTGCGAGGAAGGACAGATGTTGCCACCCGCGCTGGCCGATTGCTGCTGCCCGTGAATCATGGTCGCCGCTTCGCTGTCTGGAGTCCCTGGGCCGACCATGCCGTATGCAGCGCATAGCTAAATAAATTGTTGTTGTTTGTTTTGACCTGAAGCCTCCGTCGTCCTTGCTTTAACTACGGACGGGACGCAGCCAGCCCGACACCCAAAACTTTAAGCGCCACCCACTGAAGTTTGTCTACGTAGCACTAGCCAGAACTACCACCCTAACCAGCACACGGGCTGCATATCAGCTTACCGCTTATGGCGTTGGTAATAGCCATGTTGCTGTTGTCATCGTTACGCAATTGTAAACAACTGGCTAAAAAAAGAAAAAAAAACAGTTGCGACTATTCGACATATGTCTGCGCGTACATTTTTACGTGTGTAACGTCATGTCGTAACGTATCACTCAATAATATTACGCGCACCTTCCCTCCGCATGCTTCGCATAACACCGAATCCCATGCTACGTGGGATCTGCCGAATTGTTTTAGGCTAGCCGTAATTTGTGCGGCCTGTCAGGTATCAGCTGCTCGACATTCGACAATCTGTACGGCCTATCACAAAAAGCTTTCTTCATTAACAAGGGTATGGGCCACAGAAATTGGGTAAATCCCCCTAACTCACTGGCCCACTAACAATCAAGACAACAGTTAGCCCAGGGGCCTATCACAAAGAACTCTCATCATAATAAACGGGTATGGTATGGTATGGAAAACTTTATTTAGGTCCGTCGGGGCGTGAACTAGCGCGTAGCGGGCCGCTCCCACGTCCGGACAGGTAAGCCTAGCCTCTCTGCTACGTCGTGGTCCCGTTGAACTGCCCGTACTTGTGTTTTCAAATCCGTACTGCGTAGCGCAGCATCCCACTTGGACGATGTAACGGCGTCGTCAACCCGCAACGCAGGGCACCGCCAGAGCATGTCATCTAAGCTGGAAAAGTCTGAGCAAAGCACGCAAGTGTCTGAAGTCTGAATTTCTCTATAGATCTGGTGCGAAAGTGCGGGCCTGGGAATAAGCGGGCATGTGCCACAGGAAGTGGATGAGTCCCACTACAAACAACTTCTACTTCCACTACAAACACTACAAACAACTCCCTTCTTCCCGCGTACCACACCACCACAGCATATGTGCGTCCCCTCCCCCCCTCTCTCTCCTCTCCTACGCTCACCCCCCTTTCTCTCCTTTAGGTATACTCTACGGAGCGGCGCCCGCGTCCCACGCCCCCACAGCGCATGCGCGTCCCCTCCCCCCCTCTCTCTCCTTTCCTAAGCTCACCCACTTTCTCTCCTCTAGGGATCCTCTACTCTACGGAGCGGCCCCCGCGTCCCACACCGCGACAGCGGATGCGCGTCCCCCTCCCCCTATCTGTCCTCCCCTACGCTCACCCCCCCTTTCTCTACTTTAGTAATCCTCTACTCTACGGAGCGGCGCCCGCGTCTCACAGCGCATGCGTGTCCTCTCCCCTACGCTCACCCCCCTTTGTCTGCTGTAGGAATCCTCTACTCTACGGAGCGGCGCCCGCGTCCGACATCCCCACAGCGCATGCGCGTCCTCTCCCCCCCTCTCTCCTACACTCACCCCCTTTCTCTACTCTAGGAATCCTCTACTTTACGGAGCGGCTCCCTCGTCCCACGCCCCCACAGCGCATGCGCGTCCCCTCTCTCTCCTCTCCTATGGTTCTCTCCTCTAGGAATCCTCTACGGAGCGACGCGCGACAGGTGGTGCGACAGCTGCATACTCCGCTGGGGGCACCACGGTAGTTCCGCGCTATAAAAATGACGGAGCACGCCTCATTCTATCTCCTGTGCAGCGCCGCGATGAGCGCCCGGGCCGCTGCCGCGAAACGAGAGCGGCGACCTTTCTCACGCTCAAGCTAACCATCTCCCCGCTGCTTCGCATCCACACATGGTTCCCTTTAGCGGGAGATGGGGAAGTTTTTTTTATGTTAGCAAGAGTTGCAAGGAGCTATTATATCGCTCTCTCAGCCCGTTTTAGTTTCTGGCCCCTAAATCAGTATTGGTGCATAGCTTCCACCTGGTAAATATAGTAGGTACAGCGCAACAGATACAGGAAGGAAAGCAGAGACAGGGAAGAGCGCTGACTTCCAAATGAAGTCAGCGCTCTTCTCTCTCTCTGTTTTCCTTCCTGCATTTGTTGCGCTATACCTGCGATATTTAGGATCAACCAACTCGCCCAAATAAAGCTCTTGTCCATGATCCGGCGTTTCCGGGAGGACTTAGTACATTTGTTATACGGTGGGCTTATCATGAATTTCGTGACCTATGCTGGCATTCTGCTGTACCATAAATGTCGAGTTCCTTCAATAAACCTTAGTCGTAAATTGTATGTCCATCAGTCCTGTGTGTCACTATTCGTCATTGTTTATTTAACCCTTTTCTTTTTCCGTTTTCGGGCTGCGCTAGCTTGCGGGGTAGTTTTGGCCAGTATTTCACTCATCAATAAAGCACTCTCACGACATGGTATAACCCCCAAAATAGCGAAGAAGGGGTAAATATGTTATTGTCATAAACCTGCCCGTTGACGTGTTGCTTACATAAAGCCTAAAGAGCGTGGAGTTTAAGCATGTGCATGCTTCGGCTGGGATACACCTAGCGTGCATTTCACTCAATATTATCATGGAATATTTGTATAATCTAACCCTGGCCTTCATTAACAATGGTGTAGAGCCCAAACATAATTGAAAAGGAGCCCCAATGCATATAAAAAGAAAAACTAGCGCACATATTGAGTCCCACACTGGAATACGCGTCTGCTAATCAGGATGTCGAACAAATCTTGCTTTTATAATAAGTAACATCAAAGCCTTGTCCGCCGTGGTGGATCAGTAATTATGGTGCTCGGCTGCCGGTCCGAAGGTCGTAGGTACGATACCAGCCGCGGCGATCACATATAGGTGGAAGCGCAATGGTAGAGACCCGTGCACTGTGGGATGTCAGTGCACTTTTAAGAACACCAGATGGTCGAAATTTCCTGAGCTCTTCACTACGGCGTGCCTCAGAATCATATCGTGGCTTCGGCACTCAAAAGCGCGGATGTTATTAGCCGCGCATGACCATGCAACGCGATAAATTTGTAGGTTATTCACGTCACACAAGTGTCACTTTCGTTATGACGTAGAGAACTTAGCACTTCGCTGTAAAATTTCTCGCCTCTCACTTTTCCATAAGTTTGATCACCTTCATTCTGTTTAAGATGATTTTTTGCTAGTGAATATCAGTTATCTTTCCTTGTCGAGACCATTCATATAAAGACAAAAGCATAAAGTGCCAGTCTACCCACTATTCCTTGTCCTTGTTACGACGCACAATAACTGATCAAAACGCCTTTCCATGACACATTCATACTGAATCTGCACTAACCATGTTTCGAAGGAGAATGTACTCACGCTGAAGACCTAACTATTTTATTATTGTGAATTTTGGGGCTTTGCAGTGAATTTATTGCAATATTTTTTCGTTAGCTTTGCGGACATTTGAACGCAGCTATGTTTAAGCTTCTATTGTACTGTCTTCTTTATTTATGAAGTGCAATCAGTAGTCAATGCTGATGTACCGTCCTCCCCTGTATTGCCCTCGTACTGAGGACCTTTGGGGCTAATTCAAGAAAAATGACAATGATAATATCAAGAATCACCGAAATAACAATTCACGGATGTCATTCCTGACGAGCCTGAACACCGCTATGTAAATCGTACAAAGCGTGGACCTCTCGGTAGTTTCTGGGTATCTTCTCTCAGAGTGCGCTGACATCACAATAGAAGCGAAAACCACGTAGCAAACAGCTGCCGGCACCTCAATGTAGTTCATAGCAAGGTAACAGCAGCGATAGATCATTGTGACACAGTGGTGGTGGGAACAATCTTCCGTTCTCCAACAACATCTTAACCTTACTGTCAGCTGCGATTTTCCTGAAGTAAATAATGAATCAAAACCCCGGCCCCACAGAAACATCCCTGTCAGTAATTGCTAGCTTCGGAGACAGATCTGTACTTCTGATAACTCAAGCGCGATGATCTCGATGGCTGGTGGCAAATTCCTTTGTTCTCAATCGTATTCCATCGCTATCAAAGAGATGCCCTTTGCTTTAATAACACAATTGCTGTGGGGATGCTGAAATACCTGTCGGGGATGATTGTTAGGTCTGAAGGAATGCGTAAACAACTTGCACGGAGCTTTCTTTCATTCTCAGATGTGCACAGATGTATTCCTAATGTGGCTTAGATTCTGCATTGTTGTGTCGCTGAGGGAAATCAATTTGCTATATTTTGTTAGCTGCTGCCACTTCCGTAGAACATACGTCGGGGCATGTACATACCACAATTAAAATATTTTTTGTTTTCTTTTGTTTTCCTGCCCTTCTTTTCTCGGGGCCTTTCTGTCCACCATCGCGTTCCCCTACACAGAATAGAATGTAGGCGCCTTTATATACGCCGGGAGAATTCTCTGTTGTTCATTAAAGAGCTTTCTCTCTCTCCGCTGAGAATGGCGCGCGAATGTGCGAAAGTGTGCTTTCAGCTAAATTTGTCGCGTTCATGTGATATCATTCACCAGACGATATTTTAACCGCGAAGCTCTGAAGGATAGCTGTAATTTGTGCTGCCTACGGGTATGTAGCCCGCAGAAAGCTATCGTCATCATAAACAGGTATGTGCCACAGAAATTGGGTAAATCCCACTGCTCACCACTGGTCTACAAAAATTATGAAGAAAACTATCGTCGTCAAACGGGTACGTGTCATTGTGCGTCCTATAAGAAAACTATCATCATCATCAATTGGCATGTGACACGAAAATTCGGTAAATCCCATTACTCGTCACTAGTCCACAAAAAATGAAGAATGCAACAGTTAGCTCAACAACGGGCTGCGAAGCGACGGCGGCGAGCCGAAGACCTCGAGTACGTACAAGGTGAGAATACTAGAGAACGGGAAAGGCAACAGCGGCTGCGAGAGAACGCCGAAGAGATGAAAGCCCCTACGTGAACGATGACGTGCCCGTATATCTAAGGGAGGTACGAACTGCTTGGTTTCAGCGCGAGTTTCCGTCTCTGAAGTTTGGAAATCCGTGTCGTGTCTGCGACTGTCTGCGGTTTAAGTCCAACTTCTCTGCGCGGAGAATCGACGTAGAAATGGCCTAGAATCACCTTGCTAAAGCCTATCAACGGCACCGAAGTAACCTAGAAACAAGCTGCATCCCCTAGCTAAGGCCTAGAAACAACCTAGAAGCAACCAGCTTAGTCTTCAGAATCGTCCAGTCCCGCTGTTTCAAGCTTTGCGCGCCTCAGTGCAAGCTTCGCCGCTTTCTTTATTACAAGAATACATCTCTTTCTTGGGCATGCAGATATCAATTGCCAGTTTCGATGCAGTTATTAATTGCAGAATTCTTTAAATAAAATTGATTCTCACGAATGCAGACCTTCATTCAATAGCATAGAAATCATTTTTGTAAAACCATAATTGGAAATTATAGCAACGGTAAGTCTACATGTGAAAGCATGCAGAATGAAACAAAAAAACATGGCTGATCCCTCTGTCAAAGGAATAGGTATAACACGAAAGTGCAACGTGTCTTCACAGAGGTAGTTGAGCGTTTATCGTGCATTGTTTCACCACAAGATTGAAGGAATGAATGCTACAGCAATAAATTGAAATGTCACGCGAAGACCGGCAAGCAGCTTGAAACTTGCTGCGTGCACC
>JALIZH010025072.1:27500-40138 GCA_030522465.1 Rhipicephalus appendiculatus | reverse complement strand
CTCTACTGCAGCTTCTTTCATAGTCATATTGCAGTTTTAGGACGAAATACTTGAACAACAAATGTAATTAGTAGGCACATTGCATGTACTACATGGATTACATTTCTTTTCATTTGCTATTCTTCTCTTTTTTAGTGGTGGTGGTGTGCGGCGTGACCACCCCTTACTGCGCATGCGCAAGCCTTTAAAAAATGAAAACCTCCTCTCCCCCTCTCTCTCCTCTAGGCATCCCTCCCCGCGGCAACCACACCTCACTGCGCATGCGCATCGCCCTCTCTTTCCTCTCCTACGTTCCCCCTTCTCTCCCTCTACGCATCCCCTGCCCGCGGCGTCCACACTCCCACTGCGCATGCGCGTCCCCCCCTCTCTCTCCTCTCCTACACTCCCCCCTCTCTCGCCTCGCGACGCCGACGCAGGCAGCGTCTGCTAGCGAGTTTCTTGGTTGAAAAAACCGACTGCTCGCGCTGCACAACCGTTCAATGGCCACCCCGTATATATGGCAATGGATCTTGACCTGCAAGGTGGTGCCGGTGGGAGATTTCTCCTGTGCGTTGTTGAACAATAAAAATTCGCAGCGTGCGCGTTAACTAAAAGCGGACTGCGGGTCTCTGTGTCCAGTCGGAGTCTTCTGTCTCTCATTGCCCATTAGCAGCGATTGGCATGTTCCAGTAGGAAACACCGCTCCATCACTGCGTGCTTTGCGCCTCCCCGGTTTTCTCTCCTGCGCAACGCTGCGATGAGCACCAGCGTCAACGCCACCGCCAATGTAAGCGTTAGCGCCCGCTGCTTCACATCTACACATGGTTGCCTTTAGCGGAAGATGGTGTAATTTTTTTTAAATTAACATAATAAGTATACTTTTTAAATACATAGACTTGTTTTCATTTGATGCGAAAATAACTGAAATGGCCTATACTCTCTTCTGCTGCACCAACAGTTGGTTTAGTTAGTCGCAATAATGAGAGTTCATTGCTGAATTCTAGCATGAACTGCATCACATTGTTAATTGTGGTAACTCAAATCATTTAAAATTGATTGCTTCGGGGGATATTTATCCACTGGCACCTTGTTGGCTGTTCAGCATTGTACAGTCTTCAGGCTGGCCTCACACGTATATTGGTGTGCTGCGGCGTTGGTAAACACACTTCCGCGAACGAGCTTCTCCCCGGAGACCTTACCAAAGAACGCTTATGCATAAAACAAGGTGCTCACAGTCATCACTTCCACAAAATATAATGCTGGAAGGCATGGTAAAACTGCGTTATGTATCAGTGGAAACGAAGGCACACGTTGCATTTTACCTTCCTTGACGACATAAATTGAGTTGTAATATTACGCGATGTGGCTGGTAATACTTTCCTATACAGAGGCATGATAACCTAACCTAAAATGTACCGTTCATTCTATCGATCTGAAGATTACAGGACCAAGTGGCCAGTATCACCGAAAATATAGTGTTCAATTGATCTCACTCGCAAAAGTTGGAATTAAGAGTAGTGGCAAACGTACTGTCGCAGTCATCGACGCGCGGCATACAATTGAAGCCTGTGTAGCTGAGATTGAGACAAAAAAGAAAAAAAGCAGGCAGATCCCACGCATTGTAGGAATCGATGTAAAGCGAAGCAGCCGGCAAGGAGAAAATCATGCTGTACATAACATGCATGCCATGATTTACATGTTACCTGTCATTTATGTTCATCATACAGTCACGTCAGGCAACACCAAATTTGGTGTATATCAAGCTAGCGAACTGGACGCAAGCGCACCATGAGCTTGCCATGTAAATGGCGTTGTACATGACATGCATATCATGATTTTCATGTTACCACCTGCCACTTATGTTCGTCACACAGTCACGTCATTCTAAAGCAAACTTGTTGTATACCAAGCTAGCGAAACGGCCGTGAGTGAACCATGAGCGTGGTATGTAAATCATGTTGTACATGTCGTGGATTTCATGATTTTCATTTTGCGATCTGTCATTTATGTTTTTCATACGGACACGTCACGCAATACCATTGATTAATGTATACAAAACTACTGAACTGGCCTTCAGCGTGCCATGAGCGTGTCATAAGTATATTGCACATGACATGTCATCATTTCCATATTACCACTTGTCATTGGTGTTCTTCATACAGCAGGTCACGCAGTACCAAATTAGGTGTATATCAAGCTAGCGAAACACCCGCGAGCGTAGCGTGAGCTTGGTATGCAATCATGTTGCACATGACATTCATAATTTCTATATTGCCACTTGTCATTTATGTTCGGCTAACAGTCACGTCACGCAATACCACATTTTGTGTATATCAAGCTAGCGAAACGGCCGCGAGCGTGCCATGAGCGTGGCATGCAAATCATGATGTACATGACATGCACGTCATGATTTTCATATTATCACCTGTCATTTATGTTGGTCATGTAGAAATGTCTCAGCATACCAATTTTTGGATATACCAAGTTAAGGAAACGGCCGCAGGAGCACCACGACCATGGCGAGTAAACCATATTGTTCATTACAAATTTTTCATGATATGACCAGTTATTCATGTTCTTCATACAGTGATGTTATGATATACCAATTTTGGCATAAATCCAATTAACGATACGGTCAGGAGAGCACAACGTAGTAGGCGGCTAGATAGATAGATATGCTTAAAGTCGCTGAAGTTCGCTGATAAATTCTTCGCATGTAAAAAAACTAAAAAAAAGTACTGAATAGAACATTCTTTGAATATATTTCTTTTTAAACACGGCGAAAGAAATTAGAAATTTACTTCTTGTATATCTGGCGCTTTCTGAAATAGTGTACTGCAGGCTGCTTTTTCTTTCTTTCTTTTTTTTCTTTTTGCTGTTGCCAGAAGTATTGGCCGTATATACACTCTGGGCGAGATACCATACAAGACACTCGGGCAACGATTATTTTAGAGGAAGATGAAATATACCATCGCACTTGTTGTACCCGATACGTGAGTTGCGCATTGTACCTTAAAATACGTCGGCAAATTCGGAAGCTTGATAATATATATATATGTATATATATATATATATATATATATATATATATATATATATATATACATATATATGGCAGGCGTCAAGCAGCCTGAATCCGGGCAAGCGCGAGCTCGTGTCCCCCTGCTGCTATTGGCTGGCTTGCTTGCTCGTGTCATCGTCATCTTCTCTTCACTACATTTGCCCCCCGGGGAATAGCGGAGCCATCCTGGTGGCTTAAAGCTTTGCCAATAGAGCGGTGTCAAAATATGGCTTGATGCGGGACACGTGCACAATTTCCCGGCCGCGACGGCGCAAGTCATCAGATGGTGTCAAGGGCTCGACCTCGTAATTTACGGGAGAAGTCCGAGCAAGAATGCGGTAGGGGCCGTGATATCGGGTGAGTAACTTGGATGATAGTCCAGGAGTATTCGGCGGGACCCAAAGCCAGACGAGGGTACCCGTCGTGAAAGCAGCAAGAGGTCCATCTTCGTCGCGACTAAGCTTCTGGCGACCTTGGTCTTCGGTCGTAAATG
The DNA here is from genome assembly GCA_030522465.1 of Rhipicephalus appendiculatus. NCBI lineage: Eukaryota > Metazoa > Arthropoda > Arachnida > Ixodida > Ixodidae > Rhipicephalus > Rhipicephalus appendiculatus. The sequence goes on along the minus strand of JALIZH010025072.1, from coordinate 36,605 downwards.
AACGGGCCAACTGTCGACAATCTTCTGCGTACCTGGCAACGTCGGAAATTGGACTGCACTCAGATTCGTCAGGTGTGTAAGGAAGCATGGTGTCAAGCATGCATGACGGCTCGCGTCCGTATAAAAGAAAGAACGGTGAGAATCCTGTGGTCGCTTGCGTAGCAGTGTTGTACGCATATGTTACGAAAGGAAGAGCGGTGTCCCAGTTGGTCTGGTCTGATGCCGTGTACATCATCAGCATATCCCCGAGAGTGCGGTTAAATCTTTCGGTTAGGCCATTGGTTCGTGGGTGATATGCGGTCGCCAAGCGGTGAACGATGTTGCACTGAGCGAGCAAGGCTTCAATAGCTTCGGACAGGAAAACACGTCCTCTGTCGCTCAAAAGTTCACGGGGAGCGCCGTGGCGCAGGACGCAGTTGCGTGAGATGAAAAAAGCAACTTCTCCGGCTGTTGCTGTGGGCAAAGCTGCAATCTCTGCATAACGCTTGAAGTGGTCTACGCCGACGATAATCCATCTGTTCCCAGAGGTGGTCGATGGAAGCGGGCCGTATTAATCAATCCCAACGCGGTCAAATGGACGCGCCGGACACGGGAGAGGCTGAAGTGTACCGGCCAATCGTTGAGGTGGAGCCTTTCGTCGCTGACAGGCAGTACAAGTGTGGATATATACTTGCACGCCAATGCGTACATGCCGCGCCAATAGTATCGCTGACGCAGGCGGTTGTAGGCCTTGAGAACGCCGGCGTGAGCGCTTTGCGGGTCGGTGTGGAAGGCAGCGCACATGTCCGTGCGCATGTGGCGAGGTATGACAAACAGCCACCTCCGGCCATCAGGCGCGTAATTCCGCCGATACAGGAGACCATCTCGTATAGCGAAGTGGGGCGCTTGGCGACGCAAGGTTCTTGAAGCGGATTGAGTTGATGGATCAGCCAGAAAGTCGAAGCATGCGACAACCCTTACAAAAATGCACTTTGAGTTTCAATTGACCACGAACCGAGGCCTTTTTGACTCAATAGATGGTCAATTAAACGGCACCTTCTGATGAGTGCACTCACTGAAAATTTAATTGATATGAGGTTGGAAAAATTCAATTGACTCTCACTCTTTACATTTTTAATTGACATACGGTAAGAAAGGTTCAACTGAACCGCAGTCACTACGCATTTAATTGACATACATTAAGAAAGGTTCAACTGAACCGCAGTCACTAGACATTTAATTGACCTAGTATTGAGCACTCTCAATGAGGGATAGCTGATATGTTGACACCTGCATCCATTTCAAGAGCCGAGCGCACAAAACTTGTGTGTGTGTGTGTGTGTGTGTGTGTGTGTGTGTGTGTGTGTGTGTGTGTGTGTGTGTGTGTGTGTGTGTGTGTGTGTGTGTGTGTGTGTGTGTGTGTGTGTGTGTGTGTGTGTGTGTGTGTGTGTGTGTGTGTGTGTTCTGCAGTTTTCTTACGGATATTTTTCTGCAAGATGCATTCGTCAATACGGGCCCTGCATGATGAATACGGTTACAGCAGTCCGTGGAGAAGCGATGTATTACATAAAACTACATATAAGCAAATGCTTTCAGGTACTGACTGTGTGGCGCACGTACTTCTGAACTGCGTTCACGGATATCTATCTGCTACACACTAGCGTGTAGCGGTCAAGTGTGACACGTGGACTTGCCTCATTGATGCGAAAGAAATTTTGCCTTTCGAGATTAGCAAAAATATCGTTGATTCAATGTTTATCGCAATGCAAATAATAATAATAATAATAATAATAATAATAATAATAATAATAATAATAATAATAATAATAATAATAATAATAATAATAATAATAATAATCCGACGAACGCGTCTTTCGAGTATCAGCGCGAGGACACACGTACGGACAAGAGAGAGGACGACACACTGCACTCGTCTACCTGTGTGGGGGAGATGTGGGGGGGGAGGGAGGTAGGCGCGCCCTATTGTTCGGAATCTCGCCCGTCGAGCAAGTTGGGAGCGGTGGTGGTTGCACGTGGCCGGACCCTACCTCAGGGGTGAAGAATTCCGAGAACGCACGTTGCAAACGGCCACTGGGCGGGTGAAAAGAAGGCGCCTCTGCCCTTCTACTGTTGCGATCAAGAAAATAGCGCCAGAAAATAATAATTTATAGGATGCTAACATTGGGTTATGAAAACTTGAAACTTAGTCCACAAATAAACTTCACAATATTTACTGCGAGATACACCCGTGTAAAGTGCAAATTCGAAACGGTCGCTTCGCTCTGGTTGTGTATCCCTCCAAGCCGCACTTTTTTTCTTCAGTATCGCTCACCGGAGTCGCGAGTGCGGCTCGTGTTGGTCACTTGTGAGCATTCTAGCTCTGATTTCGTGGACAGCGAGTGCCGCGATTTACACAGGCTATCAGCGCCAATGTGAAGAAGCTACTTCGCTGCAAGTGCTGCAATTGTGACGGTACATGGACATCTGTTTCGGCGGCACGGCTGTTCATCAGACCCAGCATCGCAACTTTCCTGCGGGAAAATGGACACGTCAGCTTACATGCAAAACTCCATCGCAGCTTCCTTTCTGCAAAACTGAAGAAATAGACGCCGTCACCTTGATTTGGGATCAACATTTGCTGTATTTGCTGGATCTGCAGACCACGTGCCTCGGTTGATTATCTTTGAAGGTAAGTTTATCATTTTTCATTGTCTTCGTACGTTATATTTGAAAGTTATGAAAACTGAAAAAGTATTCTGCATTAAATGTTGTATGAGTATGCGACTACGTTATTCATTGGGCTTTACATTATTAAGCCGTCCTCTTCTAGATAATTTATTTTTATAACAAGATTTTCTATCTTTCTTGCATTTCTTACAGGTAAGCCTCGGCCTAGTTATTCGGACAGAGGCGCTACACCAACTAAATGATGGCATTCGTCTCTGTTGGCGTTTTCGTAAAAATAAATATAGATGCTAACAGATCTCTGTTTTGCTTCTTGGCTTGAACAATTTATAGAACACCCATGTTCAGCAACCACTTACACAATGAAGAAGTCAAAACTGTTGGCAATCTGCATCACTGTGCATGTGCATATGTGGTGTCATTAATGTGAATTGTGTACCGGTGTCCTAATTTGCGATTCTCGCCCAGTTTTTTACCTTGTTCGTGGGACTGAACGTGTTTTGAACAATTGAAATAGCGCGCGCAAGAAAAAACTTCTCGCTCGGGCAAGTGTCGAAGGCGGTATGCACAATTTCATTCAACTTCGGCAAAGTAAATCCGAATGATCAGTCTTATGGCTAGCAACTGCTTTAAGTGCCTAATTTTCAAGAAATCTCGCAAATAGCCTACGTTCCTGAGCGTGAAGGAGCTCAGTCACCATTTTTGACAATTGCGTAACACGCTTGCATACCAGATGATTTTGACTGAACACAATAAGGGTTGAATATACACTCCCCTAAATTTTTTCAGTTGACACTCAGTACACACGGTCAATAGCTGGTCAATAATTCCTTTTGACTCGCACAAAAGAGGCTCAATTGACAAGCAAAAAATGAATTTCAATAGAAACACGGTGGCCAATTTTCTTGGAAAAATCAATAGAAAAAGTCAATAGGCGCTTAATTTAAACACAGTACATCCTATTGAGAAAAGTCAATTTGGCCTTAATTAAATCTCTATAAGCATTTTTGTAAGGGAAACCCACGCATCCTTTCGTTGCTACGACGACATGTCTGTGACGTCGATTGGCGACACGGAAGCTGAGAAGAAGCCGTGTCGGACGCTAGCGGTGAGCGGGAGAGCGCATCAGCATCAGGGTGTTCCGGCCTGATCGGTACACAACAAGAATGTCGTACTCTTGCAGTCGAAGTGCCCAACGACCGAGGCGTCCCGACGGATCTTTCAGCGACGAGAGCCAACATAGAGCATGATGATCCGTGACGATGTTGAAAGGGCGGCCATATAGGTAAGGACGAAACTTAGACAAAGCCCAAATTATGGCCAGGCATTCCTTCTCACTGACCGAATAATTGAACTCAGCTTTTTTGACAGTTCGACTGGCGTAAGCCACGACGTATTCTTCGTATCCTGTTTTTTTTTTTTTTTTTTGAGCCAACACTGCACGAAGGCCGATGCCGCTGGCGTCAGTATGGATTTGCGTTGGCCCATCAGGTTCAAAGTAGCGAAGTATTGGAGGCGTCAGTGCGCGTTGTAGCGTGTCGAAAGATGTGTCGCACTCTCGTGACCAAGCAGATAGGCCGCTGGAGGCTGTCAGAAGATTTGTAAGAGGGGCGATGATGGAAGCAAACTCACGCAAAAATCGACGGAAGTATGAACACAGCCCAATGAAACTTGGAAGGCTCTTCATGCTAGTGGGCTTGGGGTATTCGGCAACGGCTTGGAATTTTGCTGGGTCCGGTAGAACACCTTCCTTGCAGACGACGTGCCCCAATATCGTCAACTGGTGCGCCCCGAAATGACACTTTTTGATATTAAGTTGAAGACCAGCTGCGGTGAGGCACGTCAAAATCTCACGAAGGCGAACAAGGTGAGTAGGAAAACCCGTAGAAAAGACTACTATGTCGTCAAGGTAGCAAAGGCATGTGTTCCACTTGTAGCCGCGCAGGATGTTGTCCATCATCCGTTCGAAAGTAGCTGGAGCGTTGCAAAATCCGATTGGCATGACATTGAATTCATAGAGCCCATCAGGAGTAATGAATGCAGTCTTCGCACTATCGGTGTCAACCATCGGTACTTTCCAATATCCTGAGAGCAAATCGAGAGACGAGAAATATTCACCCCTTGTAAGCAATCGCTCTGTCTTCACTACGATATATATATTGTAAGCAATAACAGAGACAGAGACAGCGCCCTTGCTGCGGGCCGGCTATTCTATTTCTCACTTCGTTCTCCTCTGTCTCTAGCCGAGTATGCGCCCGTGCCCGAGCGCCGCTTTTCTTCATTACACTCGGCCACGCTACCTGCATGCAGTCCTGCCGAACTTGGCCCTTCTTTGGCGGTGGTCGTCTCTTCAAAGGTGGACACTTTCAGAGGTTCTGGGCCCTGAACCGCCATATGTATAGCTCGGGCGGGCGGCATTGGCTGCCTCGCGGAGGCCGGTCACGGCCACGGTGCGTCTTGCTGTGCGTCTTGCTTTGCGATGATGGCTCTGGTGGACGACATTGACTATGTCGTGCCAGTCGTCGCAAGCCTACCACGAGATTGTGCGGTCATTGCTCCGGGCTTAGGTCTAAGCCATGCTTGTCCATGTCAGCGTGCTCAGCAGGTGCGTGGTTGCCCAATGAAGCTTGCTTGCGGTCAGGTTGAGAGACCTGGCTTTCTGGGGGTTCCGTATCGCGGCCATACGAGGTGACGCCACCATGGCTGCACTCCACGCTGAAGGCGCTAAGTTTGTACGAAGGTGTTATATCACCGCTTCGCACGAGCTGTTCCCCATCTGACCGCTGAGCGTCGGTTTCCCCGTCGACGCAGACCACCTCGTCGCGATGCGTGCGGCATTCAGGTGGTACGCTGGACGTCAGAACGTACTGACCATCGTTGTCAGCTGAATTGCACGCTAGGTGGCCGGAAAGGCCGGTGCTGGCTCCATCCGCTGGCGGCGCATCGCTAGCTTCGGCCATGCCGGGGCCAGCAGATCGCGACAACACAGGCATATTTTCCAAAAATGTGTCCTCGGCAGCCATGGATTCCTTGAGCGAAACACTCGCACACTCGGCCAATGACTGCCGTGGAGTAGGCTGGATGTGCCTCCGGCTGGTCACTGAGGAGCACGGCGATTGAAGCCAGAGGTTCCTTAGGTACCTTCACTGGAGGCGTGGCGAGCACGACAGCAACTGGCTCCTGCGCGTGTCCCCGCGAAGGCGAATCTGGGGTCCGCTCCTCTAACTGCTCTGGCTGAGGAGTGGTCTCGGCCTCTCTTTGGGATGTGGCGTCGGATGCCGGCGCAGAGACTGGGACGAGCAGCGGAGTGCAGCACCTGCATCCAACATCTTCTGTCGGGCAGCCAGACATTGGCTGATATACATATATATATATATACATACATACATACATACATATATATATATATATATATATATATATATATATATATATATATATATATATATATATATATATATATATATATATATGATACATAGATCAGCAAAAAATTGGAGCTCAATCAGACTGGCCAAAATTTTTGTCAACCGACATATTACTCAGCTGGACACACTCAGATTCACGACTTCACCTGAGTCCGAGTGAGCCTGAGTGAGTCAACTCATGAGTCCGTTAGCGTAATATTACCTTTTAGTGATCATGGTGTCAACGCTTTTTAACGCGACTATCTCTTACAATTTTGTGTTCTACGACACGACTTTTGATCTTCTGCCTTAAAGGGACTATCTACCGTCCTTCATCCCTTTCCTGTTTTGTATCACAATAAAAAGCGTACTGTCTGAAGTATCCAACCTTGCAGCGGTTTCTCTGGAAAGTGAGTCGAAATTGTTTAAACAGAATTTTTCGATCTGCGTTCGGTCTTCTTCCATTGGTGTGAAGATGTCTGCAACACTGGGATGCTATGACGATTGTAGTGCCGGTGAATGTCCAAACCGGAACGGCATGCAGTTCTTGCTGGCTTCATCAAGTTTTGTTTAACTATAAAATCAATACCGTAGTGGTCGTTTAGAGCGCACCAACTCTCAAATAAAGTATTATTACCATAGTCTCTCGAGCTTTTTATAGTCAGCCTGAAAAACCATCGCAGTCTAGCGGAAGAGTTGGTCTGTTCCAGCAACACTGGTACGCCGACGCTGTTAAAAGAACTGTAGTGGTTCCACTCATGCCAAACATGCTACTAAAACTAACATGAGACGTGCTTTACGGAAGAACAGAAGGTCCCGGCTGTCTCTCAGTTATATTTACGTCTTGCTGGGATGCCACCATGCGGAGGCATCCCTGCGACGTGCAGGGTTGGATTGCTCCGCCAGCCCTCTTGCGCACAGCCCGCAGCCACTTTCGCGTCTCCTTATTTTATGATTCTTGTTGTACTTCGCTTCGACGATATCAGAAAAGTACTGCTGAGGCTTCTTCATTGACTGTACAAAATGCTAACTAACTGCTCCAAAAAATGTTACGCTTCTCCCAATGCCTGACTGCCGGCGTCGTCTGCTACGGTGACCGAGCGGGGGGCCGCGCGCGGCTCTTGTAAAAGGTAACGAGAAATTCTGTGTCGAATTGAAGCATCAAACAAGCATTAACGCGTGCTTGCGGCAAATGAACAACATATTTTTGCTGCAAGAAATGAGCGCAGCCGTGCTACTTCAATAATTGCAGGTTTGCATCTAGAAACGGGCCGTGGTTTTACACGACGAGCATGCGCAAATTTACATCGCTGTTTAGCACACATATCCCTATGAAACACAGCGCAAGCGGATTCTCCACTTTGTGGGAAGCAACCGAGCATTCTTACAGCTGCATGCAGCCGCAGCTTTTCTGTTATGATTGGAGGCAAACGCAAGAGAGTCACACGCACGCGCGTGCCTCGTTCAGAGTTGTAGCTAGGTAAAATTTCATATGAGCAAAAGCGCCTCTGTGGCACGACCTTTATTTGTAGCGCCTTATTGCGCAAATTTTTGACGGTTATCACGCGGTGCACATTCGATCGCAATCGAGCCACACAGGAGTGAGAATTTTGGATGATTGGCTCAGTTCTGCAGCTTCTAAAAAGGGCTCAATAGCAATCGAAAAATGCGATCCCGACCGGGCTCGATCGCGATAGCAAATGCAAAGTGTGCCAGCCGGCCGTATTATGCTTTGCGTCCTTGAATGAGCTTGCTGCGAGGTCTTGCTTACCGTGATCTAAATGACAATTTCATGTTTCAGTAAAACTGCCAAAGTCCAGCGATTACAGCTTCATTCATAAGCTGTATGACATTTCGCGGCAGCTGTTGGAAGGTGAGTCAGTTTTCGAAGCGGACCACGCTTTCGCCTGTAGCTCAAAACAACACAGAGAAGTACAAGTGCCAGTGGCTATGGCCTACGGACGTAATCTATAAGCAAGGAACCCCGTGAGCTGATTTCGCAGACGGAAACCCATGTGTTCGGGAACACACATGAGGACAACATGCACACCCGAGTAGGGGCGTTGCGGAGACTGTGGTAAATGTTACCTCGGCGAGAGAAGTAACGTTTAGCAAGAACTCAAGCGGCAAATATATAACGTAAGAAAGGAGGCTTTGTCGAATGCGCTGGCCGAACACGCAGAAGCAACTGGCCACGAAGTAGACTGGAATAGGGTAAAGATAACGGAAAGGGAAAAGAACTGGACTTCGCGGCTTTATTTTGAATCTCTGACAATTAAGACAACGGCGCACATTCTTAAACGTAATGACGGCAACTTCCCACACATGTACGCATGTTGCTACGTCGTATTTTAAAACATACATTACCGGACTGTTTGTACATTCGTTTTTCGCTGCGAACGAGGCTACAGTGAGGAAACAAACTTTCTGCTTTTATGTGAACGTTCGTACTCGATGTCCAATTTAACGCGATGAGCTCCAAACAAAAATAAAATACAAACAGGTGACAGCGGCATCATGCTCGTGCAAGGCAGGGTAGGGGTAAAAGGGAAAGCTTACGCCTGGATCCTTCGCGTACGTAGCGCACTGTGGCACGGAGCAGAAGAGTACCACGCCGCCGATAACATTTACTGCACTTCTCCGGATTTTGTAGTCTCCAGAAGTTCGCACACACGAAGTGAGAGCAAAACAACGCTGTTCAAAAGTGAAAACACCGCGAAGTCGTGGTTAACAACAACGCATTCAACCGTCCGCTTCCCTTCGCCAGAGCGAGGCGAGATCACGTGATCCAAGCCTGCACGTCACAGCGATTGCAGCGCCCGCGCCTCCAGTGGTGGGCCTCGCGCCCAATACCCTTTTGACAAGACCGAGAGCACCAGTGATATCTCATTCATCTAAAACGCATATTGTGATGCACAGAAACTGTGAAAAGGCTCAGTACTGGAGACATTCATTGTGTCGATGACGACGACATACGTAAGTAGTGGTGCATAGATTTAAATCGACACTTCCGGACGCAGTTGAATGCACTGAT
>JALIZH010025072.1:0-22500 GCA_030522465.1 Rhipicephalus appendiculatus | reverse complement strand
GTGCGTGATGGTCGGTGAAGATGGTAAAATGCCGACCGTAGAGGTACGGGCGGAATTTCTGTATCGACCAGACGATAGCCAGGCACTCTTGTTCCGTGATCGTGTAGTTGCGCTCAGCTGTCGACAGAGTCCGGCTAGCGTATGCCACAACCTGCTCTTTAGAGGAGGCATCACGCTGCAGAAGGACGGCCCCAATGCCTTGTGCGCTTGCGTCAGTGTGCAGTATAGTGGGTGCTCTCTCGTCGAAGTGGCGGAGCACTGGTCCGGAAGTCAGGCGTCCTTTCAGAGTTTCAAACGCGAACTCGCAGTCGTTGGACCATGCGAAAGAACCACCAGCAACTAGTAACTCATTTAGGGGAGCCGCTATGGTAGCAAAGTTGCGTATAAAGCGACGAAAGTAGGACGCGAGACCAAGAAAGCTGCGCAACGTCTTTTGGTTGGATGGTCGAGGGAACTGTAGTACATCTGTGATCTTGTCAGGGTCTGGTTGGATGCCGTCTTTCGAAACAACGTGACCGAGCACTTTGATACTTTTGCTGGCGAATGTGCACTTTTTCGTATTTATCTGAAGGCCAGCCTTGGAAAGGCACTGAAGTACCTCGTCTAATCGTTGAAGATGTTGAGTAAAGGTAGATGAAAAAACAACGATATCATCTAAGTAACAGAGGCAGGTCTTCCATTTTAGGCCACGAAGAACAGTATCAATCATCCGCTCAAATGTTGCTGGAGTGTTGCACAGGCCAAAAGGCATTACATTAAATTCATAAAGCCCGTCCGGCCTAGCAAAGGCGGTTTTTTCTTTGTCAGCCTCGTTCATGGGGATTTGCCAGTAGCCTGATCGTAGGTCAAGGCTCGAAAAATATTTCGCCCCTTGGAGTGTGTCTAAAGCGTCATCAATTCGAGGCATAGGATATACGTCCTTACGTGTGATCTTATTCAGCGCTCGGTAGTCAACGCAGAAACGAACAGAGCCATCCTTTTTTCTCACTAAAACGACCGGAGACGACCAAGAACTGGAAGAGGGCCGTATTATATTTCGTGATAGCATGTCGCCAACTTCTTTTTCAATTACTTTTCTTTCCGACTGCGATACACGATATGGCCGACGGCGTATCACACCAGAACCATCGGTTTCAATGCGGTGTACAGCCACGGAAGTCTGACTCAGGGTTGTGGCACAGCTATCGAAGCAAGCTTTGTGCTTAGCTAAAAGTGCCAATAGAGCTTCGGACTGTGCAGACGTTAGGTCTGAACCGATGACTGCTCGAAATGAGGAAGAATTCGAACCTGAAGTCGGTACTGGTGACGAAGACGGGCAAAGTGCTGCGATGGAGGTCAATGGAGAGTCGTCTATCGTCGCCACAGTCATCCCCTTGGGCAACAGCATGGATTCTGCAGTTGTGTTGCAAACGGGCAGAAAAGCACGGCCACAGGAAAACCGGAGGAGACAAGAGGCGACGAGAATTCCACGTGAAGTGGAACGAAAATAAGGCGAAACTAGTGCATCACCATCGGCTACTTGGGTAGATGCGACAGCTACCACGTGTTCGTGACCAGGACGCAGGACACAATCTTCAACGACGAGTAAGCTGGAGATCGAGGGTGACAATGCCGAAATGGGTGCATCCGCTGTATCCGAGATCTGAACGACGTCTTCTTTAAATGATATAACAGCGGAAGCAGAATGTAGAAAGTCCCAACCGAGAATAAGTTCATGAACGCATGTGGGTAATACAATCATTTCGATGTGGTGACGTATGCCGTCGATGGAAACGCGAGCCGTACACTGTCCATCGGGTTGAATCAGCACGTTATTTGCACCGCGCAACACAGGTCCCACATAAGGTGTTCTGACTTTACGGAGCCGCGAGCACAAGTCACTACGCAAAACAGAAGTGGCGGCACCGGTGTCAACAAGAGCTTGTACAGGAACACCTTCAACAGTCACAGACAACATATTGGCTGGGCGAACAGGAGGTAATTTAGGAGATCGACAGGACGCAGTTTTCCCTCCACAAACTGCAATCCTTAGTTTTCCGGATGTTGGTCAGCAAGGCAGGAGATGGGGCGAATCGGGGAGGCAGAGCGGCGGTAGGGCGAAAGAGATCGTCGTCTAGAGGGACGGGAGTCCTGACGTTGACGCGGGGACGCGGGAGGCGACGGAGACCGGTGCTGCGTGGACGGGTAGAAGTCGGGGCAATAAGGATCGGGTCTTCGGGTCCGGTCTCGCTCGAAGTCAGCGTAGCCTCGTCGTTCATCCTGATGGCGGCGACGGCAATAACGAGATATATGTCCACGTATACCGCAGTAAAAACAGACGGGACGGGATGAACGCCACCCAGGATACGAGGGCGCAACAGGTACTCTGCCTCCCACAGAAGCCAAATGACCATAGGCAACTTCAGTAGGCCCAGGCGTGACGGCAGCAGGTGGTATTGCGGCAATATCGGCGTATGTGGGCGTCGAACGTGTGGTGTGAGCAACCGATGCTGTCGGCGCCGTCATGGCTGCCATATCAGCGTATGTTGGTAGCGGGCATGCTGATGGAGCGAGAGGTACTGTTGGTGACGTCATGGCTGCCAGCTCCTGCTTGACAAGGTTGCGCAGGTCGAAAGGTGACGCCTGGGCGGAGGCGCCAGATGATCGACTCTGTTCCTGCAGTTGAAGTTCTTCGCGGATGATGGTGCGGATGAGCGCTCGTAAATCCGAGGGAGGAGTAAGGCGAGGATCGCTCTCTTGCTGGAGACGAAGGGATTGTAGCTCGTCTAGGCGCTGGCATGTCGAGGTAATATCTTCAACCGTGGTAGGGTTGTGAACAGCCATGGCGTTGAATGCGAGCGTGCCTATTCCTTTGAGGATATGGCGAACGCGCTCGGCTTCCGTCATTTCACTGTTCGCACGACGGCAGAGGCCCAAGACATCCTCGATGTACGAAACGTACGACTCGTGCGCGAGTTGAACACGCGCAGCCAGCTTTTGCTTCGCGATCTCGGAACGGCTGGATGAGCTTGCGAAGATTTGTCGCAGCTTGGTGGTAAAAACGGACCAATTGACGAAGTCAGTTTGGTGATTAAAATACCAGGTTTTCGCAATACCGGTGAGGTAGAAGGGTACATAAGTCAATCTCTCGGCTTCGGTCCACCGATTGACTGAACTCACGCGGTTGTAAATGTCGAGCCAGTCCTCGACGTCGTCACCGCGGAGACCCGCGAACATGGGTGGTTCGCGCATGGGGCCTGTGACAGTGTACGAAGGAAGGGCAGCCGGTGGAGTCGGTGCTGTAGCGTTAGGGCTAGCTGTTTGGTCGAATGACTGCATAGCTGCGGGGGTGGCCATGCGCAAGCGGCGACCGGATCGTAGCTCCAGGTAGAACACGAACGCAGGAGGACGTCGGGATCTTGACGAACCTCCACCACTCTGGAAGACGCAGGAAGACCTCACCAGACAAGGTCAGCAGCACCGTTTATTTGGCAGTGTCTGCCTCGGCTCAGAACACCAAGAGGGAAGCGTCGGGATGATGATGATATGTACAAGTGAGAACGATGAAGTACTTGAAATGTGCTTACAATATATATATATATATATATATATATATAACTTTGAAATTACCCTCAGGAAGTGTTGAGTTTCTGCTTTCAATATGCTATTAACTTCTCCAAATGTGTGGCGAACGATTGTAATAAAGTCCACCAGGCTTTGTCACGTTCACTGTTGTCATTTCTTTATTAGGTGCGACATCACGAATCACCGACATTGGTGATAAGGGGCGTAAGTTTTTCGTACTACGTCTTTTGCCGAAGTGTCTGCAGCCCGTACCGCTGAGATAGTGTCGACGGCTCTTGATAACAGAAGATAAGGTGGCAAAGCCCGCATGAGCGAAACACGCCCACTTCAAGCCTATCTTTCGGAGCGGACTGCTGCTTCGAACGATGGCACCTCAGAGCACGCAATATACGCCCGTAGGTTTCTCTGAAGGTTTAGACTGGAAGCCTCTGAATTTTGTGAAGCCCCTTCCCAGAAACAGGCTCTGCAGTCTATGCGGTCTCGTGCGCAAGACAGCCGCTCTGCTCCCGTGCGGCCACATTGCGTGTGGTCCTTGTTTCGAACAGTGCGTAGCGGACGATGGGCACGCCTGTCCGATGGACGATGAAGACTGGCCCGAAGAAGAAGTCGAGTGGAGAGACTTCCCTGCAGAAAATCTGCTGAAAAGAGAGGTAAGCCAGTGCTACGTAAGGTAGTATATTTTAGCCTGATGCACGTAAACTGTGGCTGTTGTTGTACGCAGCATCTATAAAAATTACACCATCTCCCGCTAAAGGGAACCATGTGTAGATGTGAAGCAGCGGGCGCTAACGCTTACACTGGCGGTGGCGTTGACGCTGGCCCTATCGCAGCGTTGCGCAGGAGAGAAAACTGAGGAGGCGCAAAGCACGCAGTGATGGAGCGGTGTTTTCTACTGGAACATGCCAATCGCTGCTAATGGGCAATGAGAGACAGAAGACTCCGACTGGACACAGAGACCCGCACTCCGCTTTTAGTTAACGCGCACGATGCGAATTTTTATTGTTCAACAACGCACAGGAGAAATCTTCCACCGGCGCCACCTTGGAGGTCAAGATCCATTGCCATATATACGGGATGGCCAGTGAACGGTTGTGCAGCGCGAGCAGTCGGTTTTTTCAACCAAGAAACTCGCTAGCAGACGCTGCCTGCGTCGGCGTCGCGAGGCGAGAGAGGGGGAAGCGGAGGAGAGGAGAGAGAGGGGGTGACACGCATGCGCAGTGGGAGTGTGAACGCCGTGGGCAGGGATGCGTAGAGGAGAGAGGGGGGGGAGCGTAGGAGAGGAGAGAGAGGGGGGGGGACGCGCATGCGCAGGGGGGAGTTAGACGCCGCGGGCAGGGATGGAGAGAGGGGGGAGTGTAAGAGGGGAGAGAGGAAGGGAGGCGCATGCGCAGTGAGGGGTGTGGTTGCCGTGGGGAGGGATGCCTAGAGGAGAGAGAGGGGGAGAGGAGGTTTTTTTATTTTTATTTTTTCTTTAACTGTTTGCGCATGCGCAGTAAGGGTGGGCACGCGGCACACCACCACCACCACCACCACCACCACCACCGGATTAAGCTTCGCCATAAGATGCTTCACATCTAAAAGCCCTGCTGATATCGCGTATGAAATAGCCGGGAGCAGGCACAGTTGATTAGGTTTACATAGATGACATTGAATTAAACAAAGCTCCGAAGCTCCTGGCTACGGCCCACACACAGCGAAGCTGCTGGGTGTGGACCACAGCACTTCAGTTGGTGGTTCTGCGCGCACGTAATGACAGAATAAAGATAGCGATGCGCTTCAGTTGGTTTACGTTTATGGTAAATGTGAGCAGCGCCAAGCAGAGGTGTGTGAAAGTAAAACCAACGAGTGACAGAGGAAGCGAAAGAAAAAAAAATCACAGCATATGCACGGAGTGAATGATGAGTGGGCGAAGCTCCGGAGGTTCATCGGTAAACCATCGCGATGCCATGTGTTGTATGGCATCGCGATCGTCATCGTCATCAGCGTCATCGTTATGACGCATAGTGGGTACATTCCATGTACACAGGACCTTGCAAATCGAGGTGGCTACTACGTACCACAAACTACAGGGGACGCACGCCTGAGGTACATCATCAAAGACGTGATGGTGGTTGGTTGCATGTGGTCAAACGATGTGCATGTGAGGCCATATCGCGATGCCATGTGTTGTATGGCATCGCGATCGTCATCGTCATCACGCAGGTGGCTACTACAAAGAAGGGACGCACGACCCACGGCATAAGGAGCTTCGCCCCTAAAAGAAGCGCCAGTGTTCGTAATTGGTTTGTTTCAATCTTTCCTCGTCTGTATTTCTGTGCTTCACGCTGCTCATCTTCACCATGAACGACACAACCAGCAACTTGTCAGACCTACTGGACGAGAAAAAGGGAAATGCTTTCTTGACGCCATCAGAGATTACGCATTAACCTGTACGCATACAAGAAAATTACTTATGAAAGTGCAGACAGCTTGTTCGTGTGGCCTCTTCTTGAACCGACAACAGGCTGTGCTCTTTTTTTCCAAGTAGGCGTTAAGAGAAACTTTATACTGACACTAAACACTAACACTTTATACTAACACTATACACTAAAAAGCAATTCTATTCGTGTACCACAGATATCGAAACATTCTAGGAATAACATATAGTCGGAGAAACGTATCTTGGTAGGTTCTTAATTCCGAAAAATTTTTTAAATAGGTTGTTGCCTGAATCAATCACCGCTGAATGACCACTGCTATGACACCTTTTGTCGTCGCTCACAATGATTGTAAAAAGATTGACCAGCATGTCAGTATACCATTCCACTCTCACCGAAAATGGCAGAAGTTTTGGGCTGCTTTTGTGTGAAGTAAGTGCAAGCGCACTGTTGGAATGGTGAAGAGCACTTTTTTATGCTTTGCTTTTCTGTTGAAAGTTAAGCCGCTTTGTCAAGAGAAGGTGCTGCAGTCATTGGTGTATTTCGGATAAGCCCAAAATTATATAAAAGAAGCGCTCGTGATGGCATTTGTGCTGTGGTGTCCTTGTTTGACAAAAAGAAAAGTCAATTTCGCCGCAAGGGCGAAGCAATGAATGCGATAACAACAACTTGGGATTTCACGCGAAGAACGCCAAACAGATCGAAATTTGGAGCGCGCTGCTCGAGCGCGAAGGACGCACGAAAAGAACACAGGACGAGCGCGAACAGCGTTCACAGCTCCACACATAACGCTCTGCTCAAATAAAAAGGGCTCACGAAACATACGCACAGGTATACACAGGACGAGCGTTGTTAGTTGTTACGTAACAGTTGTTACAGTTGTTACTTCACTGTGTTTGAACAGCGCGCTTCTTTTGCGAACGGGACCTCTGCAGCGAGCGAAGTGACCTTTGTGCGCTCTGTAACCTAAACGCCATCTTTCCGGCGAAAGTACACAACGTAAAACCGCCCTCATCCCCCCATTCCAAGATAAGCGCGCGCACGGGCACGGGCGACTACGCCGCGGGGGGCAAAGGGCAGGTTGCAGCGAGTGGCGCCCAGCGCGCACTTCGCGCCATCTCGCTGGTTTGCTGATAAGGCAGATAACACGGTGATATTCCCCCGAGATCGGCGTACCGCCAGCGGTGAATGGTGTATATAAATAGCTCGCCGTTAGCATGCTGAAGGACGTTCGCTTATCGGCATAGCGGTTAGCACCGCGCGCTGCAGAGTGAGAGGTCGCCCGTTCGATTCCGTGTGTCGGAAAATATTTTTCTGAATTATTTTTCTTCGTGGCTTTTATATTTATATATATATACATATACGGGCATGACGGCAACGGCGACGGCGAAAAGCAGCCGAGAGTGTACATATAATTGCTATCGCAATAAAAACATGCTTGATCCCTCCGTCATAGCAATCGGTATAACACAAAAGTAAAACGTGCCCGTACAGAGGTAATTGAATGTTTACTGTACATTGAAACAGGAGAGTTCGCACAACGTATAACGTGGATGCACCCATGTTGACGCTTGGTGGTACATCTCCATCTCGCCACTAACGTCCATGATCAACGATTAAACAAACCATTCTGGTAATTGTAGATGTTAACGGCGAGAGCGTAATCAGAGCAAGAGGCGTGAAGCCAGAAGAGCGTCGCTATTGGGGCGCAGAACGTGGGCTATGGTCGCCATCCCGCACCATGTTAAAGTGTGATTGAACGTACGCCACGGTCGGACTACAGAGAAACGATGAGTGCGTCGTGTCACCCTAGTAGCCCGGCCGCGACTTTTCTCGGGGCGAGCGTAAGCGTGGAACGCGGTATTAGAGCCACTGGAGGGAGGCGTGCGTCGCATTTTAGGTTTGGATGGACGCTATGAGCAAGGCCGACGCTTGGGCTAGGGTCGCCACCTCGCGTTGCGTTAAGGCGTTGACAGAATTGCACTTCTACTGAAAACACGCCGACTGAGACGGACGCGTAGCAGGTGCTAATCGCGGAAGAGGGCGACATCACCCCGCTGACGAGGAGCACTGTGATGAAAGTGGTAGATATAAAAAGCGTGTTCGTAAAGCAGTCAGAGTCTGTAGACGTGGCGCAGTGGATAGTGTGCTCGGCTTCTGTTGTTGCGGACTGAGGTGTCATACGTTCGATGCCCGTTGACGGAACTTTTTTTCTTTGACATCTGATCGTGTAATTTTTTTTCAACGTCATTTCCGTGACAGAAATACGTCACTGAAGTCTTGGTGGGCCCCGGCATAAAACACTTTCGCGTTAAGAAAGTTGGTTTCACCGTAAGGGCGAAGAAATGAGTGCGATAGCAACAAATTGTAATGTTATACGAAGTAAGGCAAGCAGCTAGCCCTTTTGGATCCGACCTCTTGTAACTTTCCAATACACTGGTCTGAGGTAATACGGCCGCTCCAGGGAGCGAAGCGGTTTTCGTGTTGTTTGTCGCCTCAAAGCGAAGCGGGCAGAGCAAAGCTCGCATAAGGCTACAAGGTAAATGTAACTGATAGCGAAGCTTCCATAGAAGCCCATACGTTCAGAAAATGGCAGCTCATTATGTCCCCATGAGGCTTAGCGCCATCTGTGTGAGGAGGAAACATTTCCGGCGGAACAAGAAATAAAGCGGGTGTGACACAATGCTTGGTAAGTAAGTGACGTCATTTTGTTGTCAGTGGCGCTAAATTTGATCTTATCTCAGATTAGTTTTCGTAGGCCCCTGATCGCTCAGGACTCGCACTAAGGCGATTCCTCCACGAGTGTGCTTTAAGTCAACGCCAGCTAAATATCGACGCATGACTAGATAACGATGTCTAAGTGTACTGCCGTTGAATTCGCCTCGGTTTTACAAGAAAAGTTATCCTTGGAACTTTTATTAGGTGGTCGTGGCATCTTCCGCAGCCGGATTAAAGCAAAAAGCAGCGTACCTCTCACATGAGCAGCGTTGCTGATTTGTTTCGCACATACACAGGTTCTTAAGGGGCCATATTGCTTGTGTTCTTCAGTTCTAACATGAAGAAATGACGCCTAGTCACGCCAAAATTGTGACATTCCAGACTTATTCGATGGTGACAATAACTCAATTTCATAACACTGCACAGAATGAGCACAAAGTTCGGTAGTGAGCACAAAAAGTGTGCGGACAGTACATGCGCTTTGTTTTTGCTTATGCTTCGATAAATTAGCCTTACGTGTAACGAATACAGGCATGCGAATCGTAGCGTGTTAGATAACTTAGCGATGTGCTCACCGATTACACGAATAATAATAGGCACTGCGTGCTCAAGATAGAAACCGGGCCACAAGAATATTGATGCATGAAAGTACAGCGAGCACAGTACTCCAAACCATCCTTCTGGTTTCTTATATAGAAGGCATGGTTCGATAGGCGTACGTGCGTTGCTAATGCATTCTTGTCCAGCACGTTATTTCCCCAGATACCGAGGCAAGCGCTGGGCGCTAAATGCGATCTGTATCGTCCCGTTGCTTGCAGGACACTGTACTCAAAACGTTCGCCAACGATGAAACGCACCTCACAACTTCGCGCTCAGCAAAAAATAAATTTTCAACACAATAATTCGGAGAACGCATGCAAGTGCGGAATACCAAAACACGCGAGGGGGTTTGTCCTGGCGGACGAATTTTACGAGCGCGCCTTTCCATGCACCCAAGGGCTGCATTGATTAATAATGACGTGCGCAGAGGGCGCTAAGAAAAAGGTTTTTCGTAAATACTGTCATCAGTTCTCTGCTCATTGCACCTACACAATATTGTTGGGGAAATATGTCATTTGTTAGACATAACGATTCCTTCCCCCTTGAATAACACTTGGTTTTTCACTATTAGCGTTTGTTCCCTCCAGTCGCACTTCAATCGCAGCACCCATAACTCCCCATGCTGATGCGCTGGCACTAAGTTCTGAACCACTGTTCGCCCGAAGCTTCGCGACCTATTTGGATAGACCTTGAAGGCTATACGAGTCGTATGCTTATGTCGAGATAGCACTCGGGACCACGCCCTCTAGATCAACGTTGGCAGTTGCTGCTTGAGCGACGGAACCTCCCCCTTCCCGCTGCTCCCCTAATGCTCCTTCGCCTGATGTGAGGGACGTAGCATTTCCTCTCTGCTTGAGGAGCAACCGACGGCAGGCCTCGCACGCAGTGTGATGTGATCGCATGCGCCCTCCGTGTGACGGAGATGACCAGCTCGTTTCATCTCTTCCTTAGCGGTGTTCGTGGCGAGCACTCGTGCGCTTTTACTTGCGGTAGGCATATACTATGTGCCAGGCGACGTTATCGATTTGGACTTTATACTTGCCGCCGACGGCAAAAAGTCGTCGACAGTTTCCATGTAATCGCTTTCACATTAAATATCTCTCATTTCACCGGAGTGAATCATGACGAGTGGACGAAGCATTGGGGATCGTTCTTACCTTAAATCACCCGTGACATTGCCCACTCGCTCATGTAAATGAGTGACCACGCGTGTGTACAGTATATACAATGGGGTAGAAGCTTGTTGCCGGCGTTGCCGCTTTGCCTCTCGCGGGCAAGAGCGCGTTCACGATCGTTTCTATCCATGGTAGATAGAGAATGTGTGGTCTGGAACACGCTTATTCTTCATCGTCATCAGCGTCATCGTCATCGTTATGACGTTTAGTGGGTACATTCCATGTGCCGTGCCGTGATGGCAGAAAGAGAATGCGTTGTCTCGAACGCGCTTATTCTTCATAGTCATCAGCGTCATCATCATCGTCATGAAATATAATGGTTACCGTGCATGTGCTGTGCCGTGATGGCAACGTCATCGTCATCAGGCTACGGCGCGGCTACGGTGGACAATGGTGCGATGGGGGGGACAGGCCTCGTTCATAACATGCTTCGCATCTAAAATATCTAACACTATGCTGGTGCAGCGTGCTCGCAGCGGAGCGTAAAATCAGCCCGCGCTCCACAGCTTGCATTAATTCGACGGCGGGTAATAAGCCATAGAGATCAAGTGCCAATACTCTCTTAACGTGTTCTGTCTTCCCCGGCGCCTGGTGGGGCCGGCAGTGCTATCTGTTCATTTCTTTTCTCTTGTGGTCCGCTCTTCAGCACCTCAGCGTTGTGACCTCAAGCGTTTGTGGCAAACCAGGGACATATTTTTATGGTTGCCTGGTTACGCGGAACACCATAAAAAATACGTGGCTTTACGAAGTTGTATATTAAGGATCCATTTCCCCATTATTGCCTCACATTTCTATCACCTCACAATCTATCACATAATTACATTGGGGAACTCTTATTCTCACGAACAGTATCTACTGGTTAAAATTGGCCAACGAAAACGTGGCCTAGCGCATACCTTTGATGTCTACTGCCAATCAAGCATTCTACTAGTCGACTACGAAGCACGTATCACGCACTGTGGCACTCAGTGTTATGCGAACCTCTCAGCGTGGACCTATGCCACATCGCTCGACTCTGAATCAAGCGTCACGAGGCAGATTAAAGAGTTTTTATTAAACACATAGTGGGGGCGTGGCGCGGGCCTGCGAGGCACGTCGAATACACTCTGATGCCCAAACTGCAGCTTCTATTCCGGCATACCGCCGGCAGAAACATTCGATTGGAGGCACCCTTTTAAGGCGAAGGCCTTTAATGCCTCATACTCACGTCCGTCCGTCCGTGCCAAGATATATCTTCCCCCGTCTTGATACAGAACCACAATTGTGCCGCTGGTTTCATTTCGGAAACTGAACGTCCTGGTATATTTCGTTCGGTATTGTCATCGCTGCTCAGCGAAACACAATATTATCAGTAGTAACGACGAACCTTTAGTTCATAATATGCGCAGTGCTTATATTCGTCGACAAACAGTATTTGCGGTTTGAGCGTAAACCAGCTAGCGCGACTGTCTTTCACAGGAGAAGGGCAGGCGTGCTGGCAAGGGATTCAACGACAAGCGGTTTTGAGAAGCGCGTCAGAAATGTGGACTCCCCCGATACCAAACGCTATACGAACGCTATACATGCACGCAAAAAAAAGAAGACATGGCATAGTCAGTCGAATGGCCACAGGCTTTCGCCGAACACACTTTGGAATATACAAAATGTCCTTCAATTTTTCATCGCTGAGAGGTCGAGGCTACAGAGCACGCTGACATACTGTCAACCACAAACCTTACGGACCACGCGAGCGCGTGGCCAAGATCCTCTTCTCAACATTTCCGCTACGTCAGCGGTGATCGGTAGGAGCGCAGCGCCCGAGACGCATCCCTCCCTTAATCGATGGCCTGCCTGGTTTCTGACTGGGCGCAAATATTTTAAATGCGAAGAATTTCTTAGCGAACTTCGGCGACTTTGAGCGTATCTATCTATCTATCTATCTATCTATCTATCTATCTATCTATCTATCTATCTATCTATCTATCTATCTATCTATCTATCTATCTATCTATCTATCTATCTATCTATCTATCTATCTATCTATCTATCTATCTATCTATCTATCTATCTATCTATCTATCTATCTATCTATCTATCTATCTATCTATCTATCTATCTATCTATCTATCTAGCCGCCTACGACCTTGTGCACTCCTGGACGTATCGTTAATGGGATTTATACCAAATTTTGTATTGCATAACATCACTGTATGACGAACATAAATGGCTGTTATATCATGAAAATCATGATTAACTTGTCATGAAAAGTATGATTTACATGCCCCGCTCATGGCGCACTCGCGGCCGTTTCGTTAGCTTGATATACACCAAACTTGGTATCGAGTGACGTGACTGTATGACGAACGTCAATGACAAGTGGTAACATGGAAATCATGACATGTCATGAGCGACATGACTTGCATTCCACGCTCATGGCGCGCTCGCGGCCATTTCGTTAGCTTGATATACACCAAATGTGGTATTGATTGACATGACTGTATAACGAACATAAGTGGCAGGTGGTAACATGAAAATCTTGGCATGCGTATCATCCACAACGCCATTTACATGCCACGCTTATGGTGCGCTTGCGTCCAGTTCGCTAGCTCGATATACACCAAAATAGGTATTGCGCGACGTGACTCTATGACGAACATAAATGACAGGTCCTAACATGTCAAACATGACATGCAAATTATGTAAAGCATGTTTTGCTCCTTCCCGGCTGCTTCGCATTACATCGATTCCCACAGTGCGTGGGATCTGCCGGCTTTTTCACGTTTCACTTTTTAAACAGACGCACTCTTTCGTAGCCGTGACCTGCTTCTGTGCCGAGAGCAGTCTATGAGCATAATTGTTATCAGTCGCAATCTTTCTCACAAAGTGATATCTACCCAACTGCACGGCGTTCGAGGCATGCCGTGATGGCTTTCATTCTGCCATCGAAGTAGAAGCTGGAGGGTCATACTGCAGATGCGCTTAGCGTGAAAACTGCGAACTAACATTGCGCTGCGTGGCAGTATAACATGGAAAGGCCAGTGAATAACAACAGGGCCCATTTCCAGCCAAGCGCTGCGGCCAACGGTAGATGGCACACTGCCAGTTGGCGCGGACAGGCAGTCTGGCACGCGCTCGCGTAGTCCGTAAACTTTTGTGGTTCACTGTAGATATGCTAACTTAGCGCTTTCCATCGGGCTACAGATGCATTATATTCTGAATTGCAGGTATAGTGGTACATAAGCAGCATTAATTACATTGTTGCGAAGAGGAAATGTGACACAAACTCTCTTTGACCAATATTTGGCAACTGTAAGCGGTTGACAACGAATATTAGCCAGAGTTAACGAAGTTTAGGCAGCACCAACAAACACTCAAAGACAGCCAGCGTTGTCCAGTGTTCCCCATACTAACGAAGAACCAACGTTAGGCTCTGGTACCTGATATTAAATACCAGTAGCCAACACTCTAGGACTTCCAACTTTGACTAGTGTTAGACAACAGGCAGCCAATGCTACCCAGTACTGGCCGCTAGTTATTCAACGTTAGGCAGTGCTAGCCAACCTGTAGCAACACCTGGTCATTACTAGCGAACATTAGCGAGAACTAGTCGGCGCTTTCCAGCGCAAGCAAATCACATAACCAACATTAACACCGAGGATCACTTTCCTGGCGGTTATTTGACTCTATCGTGTGCTAAAGCCAACGTTAGCCCCCAATTCAGGACCGCTAGCCAAAAAAAGTGCATCTTAGCGAACACCAACCAACAATTTAGCCACCAGCAGCCAATATTACAAGCAGTGGCAAATACTATACAGTAATCGGGCCACCTTCGGCATTGTTTCTCAGCAGTTCGCCAACACTACGCAATTGGCAATTTACCTGCACAACACTAGCCAGAAGGGGCTCCAACAGTACTGGTGATTTTACAAGAGTAGATACGGTCTGCCTCACAGAATACGTCTCAAGTACGTCATACGAAGGGAGGCGTCCGTACTAAATAGATGGCTCCAATATCTTGTCATTTATGTAGGTCGTGTCATGCCATACACGAGATACACGTCATGCCACTCATGACATGACTTTCCTCGTCACCTGTTTGTCATGCAGGCATGCCCTTCGTGGTATACTATTATGCCGTGTTAATCAAGCGAACTTGATGGCTTCAAGACATATGCATGATGTTATTTGCTTTAATCTTGTGATGGTAGAGGTCACAAACATTTAATAAACCTTGATGTTGGGATCTGTGATCCTTGTTTTATTGCGATAGCAATTATATGGACAGTCTCGACGGGTTTTTTCCGTCGCCGTCATTTCGCGTATAAAGTCCAAATTGATAGATCCCCCAGCGCATCGTACGTTCTACCCGCGGGTAACAGCGCGGGAGCGAGGACGACAAACGCGGCTGAAGCGGACATCAAACGAGCCGGCCTGCTCCGAGGCGTATGTGATAAGATCCCCCCCGCCTGTTCGACCAGCCGGGGAATGCTCAAGAAGAGAGTAAACGCCCCGCGCGTCTTTAGCAAGCGCGGAAAGACGCGAGGGGGGGGGTCTCCTCATGCAGGCACTGCGAACTTTGGTTTTACGAGCGCGGTCGTCTCTTGCGCACGCCTTATCTCGAAATCTCAGCAGCCGACAGCCGGTGGCTGGCTCCTACGGGCCCCGCTCTCAACGCGAGGAGATTGTGCGAAGTGTCCCTGGAGCGGCCGTATGCTTTCAAACCCGCATTTTGTATTGTTGCGTGAGATCGGATCCAAAAGAGTTAGCTGCCAGCCTCATTTCGAATAACATTAGAATTTGTTGCTATCGCATTCATTGCTTCACCCTTGCGGTAAAACTGACTTTTTGTGCGCGATAACGCGCGCGCGTTATCTCGCAATCTCAGCAGGCGACAGCGGGCGATGAACAGTGTCCCTGGAGCGGCCTTATGCTCTTAAACAAGCTTTGATGAAGCGCGAAACGACACACGGACACGAGAAGGCACATATGGACACCACGCAGCGCTACTAGCGTGTCCGTGTGTCGTTTCGCGCTTCATCAAAGTTTTTCAAATGATTCACCAACAAGCCCACATTGCAACTCTCATGTTAAACAAGCATTTTGTAGAGTTGCGTGAGATCGGATTCAAAAGAGCTGCCAGCCTCAGTTCGATTAACATTACAATTTTTTGCTATCGCATTCATTGCTTCACGCTTGCGGTGAAACTATGACTTTTTTTGGTGCACGCACTTCATGTGATGCACATTATTCATTACGTGGTAATGAAACGACCCCCCATGTCATCGCAATGACACCTTCACATGTGTGTCGCGATATCCCTGACAGATATGTCGAGAAATTAGTATCATCACCGGTCATTTGTACTCGTCACACACACTGATGTGTGCTCTTTCAAATGCGCGAACATTTTGTCTGTCTGTCCTTCTCTCTGTCTGTCGCATAAGTCATCACCATCATCAGCCTCACTGCACCCACTACAGGACAAAGGGCTCACCCATTTTTCGCCGATCAATCCCGTCCTGCGCTTACTGCGGCCCTGTTCTTGCTGGAGTAGCAGACTGGGTGCCAAGAGAAAGCAAAAGCGCGAGGGTAGGCACAAAGTCAGTTGGGCGGATGAGATTAAGAAGTTTGCGGGTGTAGCGTGCTCGCATAAGACGATTACCAATGTAATGAAAGAAAGAAAAATTACACCATCTCCCGCTAAAGGGAACCATGTGTAAATGTGAAGCAGCGGGTGCTAACGCTTACATTGGCGGTGGCGTTGACGCTGGTGCTCATCGCAGCGTTGCGCAGGAGAGAAAACTGGGGAGGCGCAAAGCACGCAGTAATGGAGCGGTGTTTCCTACTGGAACATGTCCAATCGCTGCTAATGGGCAATGAGAGACAGAAGACTCCGACTGGACACAGAGACCTGCAGTCCGCTTTTAGTTAACGCGCACGCTGCGAATTTTTATTGTTCAACAACGCACAGGAGAAATCTCCCACCGGCACCACCTTGCAGGTGAAGATCCATTGCCATATATACGGGGTGGCCAGTGAACGGTTGTGCAGCGCGAGCAGTCGGTTTTTTCAACCAAGAAACTCGCTAGCAGACGCTGCCTGCGTCGGCGTCGCGATGCGAGAGAGGGGGGGAGTGTAGGAGAGGAGAGAGAGGGGGGGGACGCGCATGCGCATTGGGAGAGTGGACGCCGCGGGCAGGGATGCCTAGAGGAGAGAGGGGGGGAGCGTAGGAGAGGAGAGAGGGGGGGACGCGCATGCGCAGTGGGAGTATGGACGCCGCGGGCAGGGATGCCTAGAGGAGAGAGGGGGGGGAACGTAGGAGGGGAGAGAGGAGGGGGAGGTGCATGCGCAGTGAGGGTGTGGTTGCCGCGGGGAGGGATGCCTAGAGGAGAGAGTGGGGGGAGAGGAGGTTTTTTATTTTTATTTTTTAAAGGTTTGCGCATGCGCAGTAAGGGTGGTCACGCCGCACACCACCACCACCACCACCACGACCACCACCACCACCGGATTAAGCTTCGCCAAAAGATGCTTCACATCTAAGAAATTTCACTCGGGCGCATGAGTTCGAACCTGAGCCCCTCTCGCTCCGGTGGCGAGTGTTTAACGCTACTCATCCATGCTTGTAAGGTATGATCATGTCAAAGTTACATGAATGTACTGTACCCGCAGTGCCGAGCAAGCTAACACTCTCTTGCATGTTTCGTCTAGTTTCGTGGAAGTGTAATAAAAGCGATCTGGAGGACAAAATGTAAAGCCAAGAGGGTGGACTGCACACATCAGAAATATGTAAGCTTTGTGAAATCTTCACGCCTGACACGCGTTTCAGTGGTTTCGTGGGATACCGTACGAGATAATGGCGAGTGCTAGAGAGATGAAACAGGCCATGCTGATGCCACCCGAAAATGCAACGTTTACGCATGACTTAGAAAACTCCCAAAAGAGATTCGGTGGGAAGTTTCAAGCGAAGCTTGTATTGCCTCGCAAATTCATTCACAACGATCGCAACGCTCACATTTAAGCAGTCTGTTTCCGCTGAAGATATTTTGGAAAAACAGATTTCCTTTGACACAAACTGTCATATAGATATTTCGTGGGAACAAGGCCCCCCGTTCGGGAGCCGAAACGTCTGTTATTTTTCAAGGTGTTTTTTGGTCGGCCTCTTCCTTTTACCTTTTGACCATGATTATTCCCGACGACACGAGTTTTCGTCGAACTCTTGATTTCATGCACATATTTCCATAAATTGGAGGTGGGTATACGGACCTATACACCCAATTAAATGATGTACTGTTGCTACGTGATATGAAGCACCAAAATACATCGCAATATTTTACTCAAATTTTCTCACTCAAATGACGGGTTCTGTCATGTCTGCAGTGTTTTTCGTCATATAGCTGTACAGCCTGCTTATATGCATTTTTATGTGGTCGAACCAGTATTTCATTGTACACTGTAAAGTATTTTGTATCCTCAAGCGGCGAATTACTTTTTCACTCATGCAGGTGAAATGCTGGAACCAAGGACGTGGTTGTGCACTTGTGATGGCCGCCTCAGAAGTCTCCAAGCACTTCCACCAAGAATGCGAATACCACTGCACAGCTTGCCCAAGATGCTCGGCGATGGTTCTATGCAGTGAGATGTGCGAGCATCTCAAGTCCTCATGTCACTACCTCACAGAAGCTCAAGTAACAGAGTGCGACGTACACTCGAGGAAGACCCTTGAGACCGAAGAGCCGAAAGACTTTAGGGCAGTAGTACAAGAGCGGGCAGATGAAATGAAGGCACTTCTGGAAAGAGCATTTAGTGATAATCGCGCTCTCAATGACAGTGTATGCGAGATCTCACAAAGTATTAACTCTATAAAAGAATCTATGAGACAGGATTGTCTCATGGATTGTCTCTTAGAGACAAGATTGTCTGCATTTATAGGACAAATCACCGATGTAATACAGCCTATAGTTAACGGCATCAGCACACTAAATGAAATGCTTAACAGTGAAGAAAGGAAACAGTGGAAAGATTTGCACGAGTTGAAGCTGCCATTGAAACCGCGAAGGAAGGTGCGAAAGCAAGCAACAAGACGTTGCTAGACAAGGTGGAGAAAGTAATCGTACATGCTGAGAAAAATGTAACGCGTTGTGAGTTTTTCCTTTCAGGAGTAAAAGCACTTGAAGAGACGGCGAAGAAAGATGGTCAAGCTTATTTTATTCATGGGCCGGTCTACCTACGCGGTTACCAAATCTCACCTGGTGTTCAACTAAACAGGAATGGAGAATCTGTTTCTATTCACATGTGGATGCAGCTGCATAAAGGTGACCTAGACGGTACCCTTGAGTGGCCATTCGAACACAAAATCCGGCTTACTTTTGTACACCCTCTTAAGAAAGAACCGCATATCCTGGAAGAGAAGACATACCGCAATCTGAAATTTTATAAGAAGCCAGCTACATCAAGTAACGATCCTGTTGTCTTTATTCTCACGTGTGTGGATTTAGGAGTACTGCAACAGGGCGGCTACGTCTGTGACGACGACCTTCGTGTTGTGTGGGAGCTCCTGTAGTTTTGCCTGGAATGATTAATGAACGAAAGAAAAAATGCTGCACCAGAAGTTATGTCAATCGTTGTGGCGGCACACTGCTGTTATGCAGGCTACTGTGCGGCGCCGCCTGACCTCTTCGTCAAGAAGCTTCCTAAGTCTATTTGAAACACAAAAAGCTGTGAAGGACCGGGACATGCACTTTGACGTCCTATCTCTATACGCATCTCTCTTCAGTGCAAAACAATCGAAGATTCATGTGTATGTGATAACAAATATAGCATTTTACATTGCACGAGACGGAATGTTTGTTATACCACAATTGCTTTTTTCCAGTTGCGTGAGCCAAACGGCGCATGTTTCAAATCTTGCGACCGTTATATTGTCGCCTAGAAAATAAAAATCCGTTTCATATGCCTCTGGATTGGAGTTCACTGTGTCGAGGATGATGTGATCTGTAGTGAACTTGACAGAAAATAAACTTGTGAGACCTGGCAGTTCATTTGCATCATCGCATTATTCTGCGGATGAACCTTGAACAAAAATTTCATTTCTTGGAACTTTCTATTGACTTGCACCGATGTGTAGCGTACATGAACGGTTTCCTCGCGCATTACTAAATTGTTGGTAAAATTTCGCCATCTTGGAACGGCAACGATGCGCTGCGGTGGTACAGTGATTACTGTGCTCGGCTGTTAACCCGAACGAGATACCATCCGCGGCATTCGCTTTTTGGATGGAGGCGACGATGCTAGATGTACTTTGATTTGCGCGCGTGTGGAGCCTTAGGTTGTCGAAATTATTGATGAAGGGTTGAAAGGCGGGCTATTTGGTATAGATTCATTGTGAAATATTGGCAGCGCACACCAACGGGACACAAACAAGCGTGGTCTAAAACGTGGATTTATTCACAGATGATATCTATGCCAGAAAAAAACCGCCAGGCCTGCGCAGAAGGCGCAGCACAGCCACAGCGAAAGCTGGGAGAGCGACCTTTAGCCTTTTTTAAACACTCTTGGGACAACTACTTCAAGCCCACTTGCATGGTACCCACTACGCTATAAATCATCGTAATTTTTGTGTAGTGGGGAAGCGTCTACTATGCCATTCTTCGTCATTCTTCAGAAAAAGCGCGGTGCCCGCTACACTCTTGTAACGAATTATGTGCACTTTGTTGATGCTGTGGCTGACGACGATGAAGAATTATGCCTCAGGCTTTTGTAATGGGTTGGAGCATTGAACGACCAACTCATTACGCAATTCGCATTGTGTGACGCCTGGTTCTTACTTTACTGCTCTAAAACGCTTTACAACACACGTCAACGCGATTCCTTACCCGATATGAAGCCTGCCTAGGGTCAGTTTGCACCGTACTTTCAAGCAGTGGCGTAGCTCAGTGGTAGAGTGCTGGGCTGCCACGCAGAGGACCCGGGTTCGATTCCCATTCTGTCACAGGTGTTTTTTTTATTTAGTTAGTTTTTTCTTATTTCGTGCGATATTGGTTACGGACACCGGCGGCGGCGGCGGCGGCGGACAACTACGGCGCAGAAACGACCCTTGTTGTGATCTCATAACAGCTTTCGCTGTAAAAAAACACGAGAGGAAAGGGCAATACAAGAACGAAAGGTCCACCGAATTTAGGTGTCGTACCAGAAACGAGATTTCACAATCTGAACGTGATATAGAAGGTCAACTGACACCAGTACCAATGTTCTTTTTCATGAGAAAGGCTTCCGCAATCTTGCGCAAACCTTTTTCAGCTTCCGGAAATTGACATGAGAAGCAAAATGAAGGAAGGCCTTGTGAAGAATCGTTGTGGTGTTAAACGTGTCAGTCGTTTCACTAACCGTCGATCGAACGCGGTTTATTGCGTTCCATTGTCATGTGATACGGCATATATCGGTATCGCGCTGCCTTAATGTCCGCCTGCGAGAGCACTACAATGCGCTAAAGTCTGCACCAGGTTTACATTAGTCCGCCCATTGCGCAAAGCGTGGTTGCGTACCTGAATTTTTGCGCACGTCTGTTGCGTACGCCCATCGTGACGCGAAAACTAGGGAGATTGCGGCCGTCTTTTTTATAAAAAAAAGATTATAGATAGTTGTGTCACTTCACCTTCTATATCGCTTTTAGATTGCGAAATCTAGTTTCTGGACGACGCTTCATTTTGGTGCACCCTTCCCCTCTAGTATTTCCTCTTCCGCTCGTGTTTTTTTTCCTAATATTGTCACGTGGTCGTGACGTCGACGAATGCAGAAGTCGGTAGGTCCAAAATGAAACTGTTTATTAGGCCGATCTTGTGGCCGGTAAACAGAAAGTCAGATTACAGCAATACACACTGCACTGATAGCGGCGAACAGAGCGTCGACCGTCGATCCACTGAACATCGTTGGAGCGCGCCGGCTTTTATGCATCACGCGTCGAACATTCTAGCCTTATCACTGGTCATCGCGCACGCTCTGGAATAATCTCGAGTGGTCGCGTCTTGCGCGCAATCTTAACAAAATGATCTACAATAATCGCGAAGGTTGTAGAACAATAAGGCGCGGTTTGAGTTGAGCTTTGCTGACGGTCTTTGTGGGCGAAAACCGAATACAACAAAAGTGAAAATAAGAATAGCGCGTGGCAATATATATATATATATATATATATATATATATATATATATATATATATATATATATATATATATATATATATATATATATATATATATATATATATATATATATATGTATATATATATATATATATATATATATATATATATATAATTTTTGTGAAGATATCGAAGTTTCACACTACGCTTGTCTGTGTCCCGTTAGTTCGCGGTGTCAACTTTTCCAAATGCAGTTGTTGAAGCCCTTCACTAAGGCATTGTTTCACACCGTTGTTTTGGTACGTAAACCCCAGCCATTAACACCAAACATAGCACTGCGGTTGTTTTGGTACATAAAAACCCAGAAACTATTAACATCGAGCGTAGCAGTGTGGCCGTAATTGTAGTTAGGAGGTCGTGTTTACCATAGCAGTGAC
Source organism: Rhipicephalus appendiculatus (assembly GCA_030522465.1). Classification (NCBI taxonomy): domain Eukaryota; kingdom Metazoa; phylum Arthropoda; class Arachnida; order Ixodida; family Ixodidae; genus Rhipicephalus; species Rhipicephalus appendiculatus. The sequence continues at coordinate 475 of JALIZH010025072.1, read as the reverse complement.
CGTTAGCGAAGAGGAGGCACGTCAACTGGAGTGAGTTGCTTGCACGTTCTATGCACAATGTGTATGGTTACAACACGCTGCAGGAAGGCAAGAAGGGAAATATGGAAGCTTGCGATGAGAAGTTCGTAAATAGGGGGTGGGTGCTGGAGCCGACGTTTCTACAAGCGCGCTTGTCGTCTTCAAGGCTGCAACTGACTTTTTCAAGGCTGCGACTTCGTACCCTCTCCTCCAATCCAAACAAAAGAAAAGAAGATGGCAATTGCGAAAGTGGGGGAGGGAGCGGGGGTGAGGGACAATTCGCCGCCGTGGTTGATTGGGTAAATCCCATTTCGCCACGGCGGCCTCTCATTGTCCCCCCACCCCCCTACCCCCCCTTTCGCAATTGCCCTCGTCTCCTCCTTTGTTTGGATTGGAGGAGAGGGTACGAAGTCGCAGCCTTGAAGAAGTCAGTTGCAGCCTTGAAAAAGACAAGTGC
>JALIZH010025070.1:0-11610 GCA_030522465.1 Rhipicephalus appendiculatus | reverse complement strand
TGCGCTTCGTATATTCAGAAGAGCTTCGTATATTCAAATCGATACTGTCATCCTCACAACAGAGTCTCTGATAATAACATTCTGGTTCTGCCATGTAATACCCCAGAAGTTCAATCAATCAATCAATCATGCCTTTTCATTTTTGTCTTTCGTTTACACGACATAACGAAAAAAGGTGCAAAGATAAATTATTTAGTTGTTATTTCTTGGTGCCAGATACAGGCTGTAATATTATGTAATATTACATCAAAAGGGAGCGCCTTGTGTCGCCGTTCTTGCTGCAGCCTAGTAGAGACAATACACAGATGCGTGTGTTTGTGGCAAATACAGCGCTGCGGTAAATTTTCGGTGTTGCTATACTACTTACTTAGACTTCAAAAGATCGAAAAATTCCTCTCTCGATTTTATCTGCTTCCAGATTTAGCGCAATAATTCGATCGCCGTCACCCCTTTATTAAATAGAGTTTGAATTGTATGACCTTATATTCGGCATTTCGCGTCCAGATACTGCGTAGCGAAATTTTTTCTTTAGCTTTTTCACACGGGGAACGAACGCACTTGTTTGTAGCCATGGCACCATGATATTCCGCAATAAACTGGTGTTCTGTCGATCATTGTTGGGAATCGGTTAAAAGTGGGACACTGGTTTGCACGTTTCTTGTGTTTTGCATGAAAGCCAGTTTAGAAGAACATGACAAGTTGTGTCCTACACTGAACTTTTGAGACGAGCGTGCTCAATTACACCTTTCTTCTGTTTGGTGGGTTAAAAGCTTCGCCGTCCTACGAGCGGTCTGCACACCGAAAAGACGAAATATTGTATCCACATAAAATGCTACCATTTGTTTGTTTCAAAAGTATTGGTTGATTATGCAAACAAAATAAGTGCACATTGTCTATCCTGTTCCTGGAGCTAGGCCTTTCGAGCCGCTTACGTTATTTATTTCGTCCTCTTTTGTTTCAAAGAAGTAATGAGAAACAAGAAAGAGTACTTGCTACGTTATCTTGAAAGCCTAAATTATGATTTCTTTTGATGATTCAATTATAATGAGGTTGTATGGTGTCGCGAATACGTTTCGTTCACTAACGGGCTGGCTTCGCTATTTTAGAAATAACAGAAAAATGAATTGATTTTCTTGTAGACAACGCTACGAAAGTGTTCAAGGAGCGAAACCGGACATGTCGCCTATGGCTTATAACTGTGGTTCGACCCGTACCTATGACTTCATGAGAGATCATCTTCCGGATACGGGTATCTGGTTAATTTACTTTCAGTGCGTCAACGTCTGAGAAGATGGTTTTCGCAAGGTGAGGCCCCTAAGCTCGGAAAAAAAACTTATTATTCATTTTAGACAAATATTTGTCGATATATTACTACCGATTCTGGCTGCGCTTTGTATTATTCTAAAAATAATAACAACCGACAGATCCCACGCACTGTGGGAATCGATGTAATGCGAAGCAGCCAGCAAGGAGCAAAATCATCCTGTATATAATATGCACGTCATGATTTACATGTTATGACCTGTCATTTATGTTCGTCATACAGTCACGTCGCGCAATACCAATTTTCGTGTATATCAACCTAACGAACTGGACGCCAAGTGCACCATGAGCGTGGCATGTAAATGGCAATGTGGATGACATGCATTGCCAAGATTTTCATGTTACCACCTGCCACTTATGTTCGCTATACAGTCACGTCCCGCAATACCAATTTCGGTGTATATCAAACAAGTCAAATGGCCGTGAGCGCGCCATGAGCGTGGCATGCAAGTCATGTTTCACATCATATATCATGATTTCCATATTACCACTTATCATTTATGTCCCGTCATACAGTCACGTCACGCAATACCAAATTTGGTGTATATCTAGCTAGCGAAACGGCCACGAGAGTGTCATGAGCGTGGCATGCAAGTCATGTTGCACATGACATGTTATGATTTCCATATTTCTACTTGACATTTATGCTCGTCATACAATCACGTCACTCAATACCAAATTTTGTGTATATCAAGCTAGCAAAACGGCCACGAGGGTGTCATGAGCGTGGCATGCTAGTCATGTTGCACATGACATGTCATGATTTCCATATGACCACTAGGCATTTATGTTCCTCATACAGTCACGTCACACAATACCAAAGTTGGTGTATACCAAGCTACCAAAACGACCGTCAGCGCGCCATGAGCGTGGCATGTAAACACGTGTACACGTCATGCAGGTCATTATTTTCATATTGCCACCTGTCACTTATGTTGGTCATGCAGAAATGTCTCATCGTACCAATTTTGGGATATATCAAGTTAAGAAAGTGGCCTCAGGAGCAGTATGGGCATGGCGTGTGAATCATACTTTTCATGACAAGTTAGTCATGATTTTCATGATATGACCAGTCATTCATGTTCGTCATACAGTCATGTTATGTCATACCAATTTTGGTATAAATCCCATTAACGATACGGCCAGGAGAGCACAAAGTCGTAGGAGGCTAGATAGATAGATAGATAGATAGATAGATAGATAGATAGATAGATAGATAGATAGATAGATAGATAGATAGATAGATAGATAGATAGATACGCTCAAAGTCGCCGAAGTTCACTAAGAAAGGCTTCGCATTTAAAATAGCGTTATCGCATACTCACCACGGATGAGCGTAAAACGTCCAATGCAGTTCGCACTCCTTGAAAAGAGCAGCCACACTCTGTACGCCTTTCTTTCGCTTCAGGCAGTACGGAGAACACGGAGAGCAGTTATAGGGAAATCACCCGTACGTTAATGCACCATATATTTTCATCATTTAGCATTACTCTCGACATGCGGAATTGCACGTGGCTCCATAATAGCTTCCTGGTTCGAAGACCCCTCTGCAGGTGTTGGCGCATTTGCAGCTACCGCCTGTGCACTGCCCACATTGAAATAAATAGAAAAAGTAAAAGGAAAAGTATGGAGAGATAGGCGAGCTTGGTTTGAAGACACTGTTGGAAACATTTCGGCGCGCACACAATTGACGAAAACGAAAGGCGAGAAGACAAACGGGCGCGAACTCACAACTCCGTTTATCGGAGGAAGTACACGAAATATATAACCCAGGGTAGCTTAAGAGCGCATGTGAGAAAAAAGAATCAAACAAACAAACAATCAAAACAGAAGAAAACAAAATGACAAACACATCATGACGGTAATTTTGCAGAAGTGGCATCTACGACGTGCAGCAGAATGTAAAAATCAAGTACGACTCAAGGTGAACTCCTTATCTGTTAGTAAATGAATGGGTTGCTTACGCATTTATCGGCACACCTTCTGATATGAAAAGTTTCAACTAATTCCCGAGTTGGCTTCTCTTTGTGATAACACAAAATGTTAGTGTCACACCATACAGGATGACATTGGCAGTTCCTGCAATGCTCGGCTAGGTGGGAGTGATTGCTATTGTCCAATGATTTCATATGTTCATTAAGGCGATTGTTAATGCATCGGCCAGTCTGTCCTATATATACACGACTGCAGGTTAAGGGCAATAAATAAACTGCCCCTATCCTGCACCTCACGAACGTTCCGTTTTCTTTTTAAAGGCAAACACATTTTTTCTTAATTTTTTTCACATTTTTGGTCCACCGCATGACAGATGCGTTGAATCTTGTTGGGTGCACTGAAAACAACTTCTACACCAAACCGATTGGCAATGTGCTTGAGCTCATGTGAAAAACCATGAATGTATGGTAAAACAGCAAAGTGTTTGCGTTGTGTGTCTTTATTTGCAGAAGTTTGCTATGGTCCAGCCTTTAAAATCTTAATAATCTTTTCAACGGCACTGCCGTACAATATTGTCTCGGTATGCAGCCATTTTTAGACAGTTGGATTTGACGTGAAAATGCTAAATTTATGGTATGAATGCATGACTTCGACAAGGCACTCCTCAGACAAGACACTGCGATTCCATGTTTTGCAATTTTGGAATGACCTGAGCTATAGTTGAGAACGGATTTTCCTGACCGAGGATTATACAACCAGCATGTGTGTCCTGATTGTAGGTGCAGTGTTAAGTCATTTAGTGGGTATCTGGCTGTTGGACATTTAGTGGGTATCCGGCTGTTGCGCGGCTAGTTTTGCCATTATTTGTGCGTTGCGGAGAGATCGCTAGTGGTAGAGAAAGACGAAGACGTGCTGCTCGATCAGAGCTGTTCCGCTGTTTGCCGTGTTGCTGCTTGTTTTCCTTTATTTACCGTGACAATATGAAATCATTGGACAATAGCAATCACTCCCACCTAGCCGAGCATTGCAGGAACTGCCAATATCATCCTGTGTGGTCTGACACGAGCATTTTGTTTTATCACAAAGACAAGCTAACTCGGGAATTAGTTGAAGCTTTTCATATCAGAAGGTGTGCTGATAAATGCGTAAGCAACCCATCGATTGTACTAACAGATAAGGAGTTCACCTTTTTGTGTCGTACTTGACTTTTACATTCTGCTGCACGCTGTAGATACCACTTCTGCGAAATTACTGTCATGATGTGTTTTTTCTTTTGTTATCTTTTGTTTTGCTTATTTGTTTGTTTGATTATTTTTACGCACATGCGCTCTTGAGCTACCCTGGGTTATATATTTCGTGTACTTCCTTCAATAAACTGAGTTGTGAGTTCGCGCCCGTTTGTCTTCTCGCCTTTCGTTTTCGTCTATTGTGTGCGCACCGAAATGTTTCCAAAAAACAACAAAAAATTCTAATTCCCATTTTGTGCGCACCGTAGGTACCGAGAGATAATTACACGATGTGCAAGTAAGCGCTCTGATAGGCGAACAAAATGTGAAATTTCTCAAAGATATATGCACGCCTTTATAAAAGTGTGCATGATAGAGATCTGATTTAAAAATCTGTAATCTTGTTCTAGATTCCTTCCGATGTCATATACTTTAGAAGTCATTTAAATCACACAGATACGCAGCGCCTTTCTAGTAGAGAATAAATGCGGTGAGTGCCCTTAGACTCTGCTAATTCTTGATAAGCCATATATTGCCACGTGGTCGTGACGTTGACCCAAGCAGCAGTCGGTATGTTCAAGATGAAACTGTTTATTAGGCCGAACTTGTGGCCGGTAAACGGAAGGTCAGATTAGAGCAATAAGCACTGGCACTGATAGCGGCGAACGGAGCGTCGGCCGTCGATCAACTGATCATCTTTGAAGCGCGCCGGCTTTTATAGATCACGCGTCGAACATTCTAGCCTTATCACTGGTCGTCGCGGAAGCTCTGGAATAATCTTGAGTGTTAGCGTCTTGCGTGCAATCTTAACAAAACGATCTACTACAACTGAGAAGCTTCTGGAACACTAAGGCGGGGTCTGCGCCGAGTACTGCTGATAGTCTTTGTGGGCGGAAGCCGAATACAGTAATAGAAACGCGCGTGGCAATGCCCCCCTCTGAAAAGGCATCGCCCGATGCTTAGAACAGAACACATGGGAAAAATACATGCAACAATAAATAACGACAATAAATCAAGAAATTTCAATAAACAATATGCACAAGCAAGAAAGTCCAATGAAAAAAAAGTACAGTCCTCAGGTTCACTACCGCGCGTAAAACGGCTTGAGGCGCACGACATGGACGACTTCAGGTCGCGCACGGCGCCGTTGAGAGTTTGAAATGCCATCGGGGATAACCTCGTAGTCGAGTGTGCCGAGACGTCGAAGCACCCTATACGGTCCGAAGTATCGTCGCAGAAGTTTTTCACTAAGTCCACGTCGTCGTATCGGCGTCCACACCCAAACGCGGTCTCCGGGCTGGTATTCCACGAAGCGTCGTCGAAGATTGTAGCGGCGGCTGTCAGTCGTCTGCTGATTCTTGATCCGCAGGCGGACGAGCTGTCGTGCTTCTTCGGCGCGCTGTAGGTAGGCGGTCACGTGGATGTTTTCCGCGTCGGTCACGTTTGGTAACATGGCGTCGAGTGTCGTTGCCGGGCTCCGTCCGTAGACCAACTTGTATGGCATCATCTGCGTCGTTTCTTGCACGGCCGTGTTGTATGCGAAGGTCTCGTACGGAAGGATGGCGTCCCACGTCTTGTGTTCGACGTCGACGTACATGGCCATTATGTCGGCGATGGTCTTATTTAGACGCTCGGTCAGGCCGTTGGTCTGTGGGTGGCACGCGGTGGTCCGGCGGTGGCTTGTGTGGCTGTATCCCAAGAGCGCCTGGGTTAGGTCAGCCGTAAACGCCGTACCTCTGTCGGTGATGAGAACCTCTGGGGTGCCGTGTCAAAGGACGATGTTCTCAACGAAGAACTTGGCTACCTCGGCGGCACTGCCTTTGGGCAGGGTTTTTGTTTCGGCGTAGCGGCTGAGGTAGTTGGTAGGCACGACGACCCATTTATTTCCGCAAGTCGACGTTGGGAACGGCCCCAGGAGGTCCATCCCCGATCTGCTGGAACGGTCGCTCACAACTTGGAAGGGCCTGCCGTAGCGATAGGGGCGAAACTTTGACGTTGCCCAGATGATGGCAAGGCACTTCTTTTCTGTTGTGGAATAGTTGGCTTCTGCCTTGGATAGCGACCGGCTAGCATAACTGATAACCCTTTCCACGCCGGCAGTTCTCTGGACAAGTACGGCGCTGAGTCCTACGCTGCTTACGTCGGTGTGGATTTCCGTGTCGGCGTGTTCGTCGAAATGCGCAAGTATTGGAGGCGTCTGCAGGCGTCGTTTCAATTCTTGAAATGCTTCGACTTGCGCCGCTTCCCACTTGAATTCCACGAAGTTTTTCGTGAGCTGAGTGAGTGGCTCGGCGATGCGTGAAAATTCCTTGACGAAGCGTCTATAATAGGCGCACAAGCCGAGAAATCGGCGTACGGCCTTCTTGTCGGTAGGCGGCGGGAAGGCAGCGATGGCAGCTGTTTTCCGTGGGTCGGGGCGAACTCCAGACTTGCTGATGACGTGACCCAAGAACAGGAGTTCCTCGTATGCGCAGCGGCACTTTTCTGGCTTCAGGGTGAGTCCGGAGGCCTTTATTGCTTGAACTACTGCGTCAAATCGCCGGAGGTGTTCGTCGAAGTTTGAAGCAAACACAATGACGTCGTCCAGGTACATCAGGCAAGTCTGCCACTTCAATCCTGCCAGTAATGTATCCATAACCCGTTGGAAAGTCGCAGGCGCCGAGCAAAGACCGAAGGGCATGACTTTGAGCTCGAAGAGACAGTCTGGTGTTATAAACGCGGTCTTCTCTGGATCTCTCTCGTCGACTTCAATTTGCCAATAGCCGGTCTTGAGGTCCATCGACGAAAAGTACCTCGCGTTGTGGAGCCGATCCAGGGTATCGTCTATCCGTGGGAGAGGGTACACGTCCTTTTTCGTTATTTTGTTCAGGCGGCGATAATCGACGCAGAAGCGTAGGGTTCCGCCCTTCTTCTTCACTAACACCACGGGTGACGCCCACGGACTCTTTGAAGGATGGATGATGTCGTCGCGTAGCATTTCGTCGACTTGGTTCTTTATGGCCTCGCATTCCCGCGTTGAAACTCTGTATGGGCTCTGACGTAGTGGCCCGGCACTCTCGTCTGTTATGATGCGTTGTTGTGCGACTGGGGTCGGTCGAACTCTTGACGATGACGAAAAGCAGTCCTTGTATTGCAGGAGCAGGGTTTTGAGCTGTTCTTTTTTATGCGTCGGAAGGCTCGGATTGACGTCGAAAGTTAGTTGGTGAGCTTGGTTCGTCGTAGCATGTTCGGTAAACTCGGCGAGGGCGTCGCTGGCTTCATCTTGAACATACCGACTGCTGCTTGGGTCAACGTCACGACCACATCACATCTGCGAGAAGTACTGAGATCGATACCCAGCACCTCCGCCAGATGACACGTGGTCGTGACGTTGACCCAAGCAGCAGTCGGTATGTTCAAGATGAAACTGTTTATTAGGCCGAACTTGTGGCCGGTAAACGGAAGGTCAGATTAGAGCAATAAGCACTGGCACTGATAGCGGCGAACGGAGCGTCGGCCGTCGATCAACTGATCATCGTTGGAGCGCGCCGGGTTTTATAGATCACGCGTCGAACATTCTAGCCTTATCACTGGTCATCGCGGAAGCTCTGGAGTAATCTTGAGTGTTAGCGTCTTGTGTGCAATCTTAACAAAACGATCCATTACAACCGAGAAGCTTCTGGAACACTAAGGCGCGGTCTGCGCCGAGTACTGCTGATAGTGTTTGTGGGCGGAAACCGAATACAGTAATAAAAACGCGCGTGGCAATATCGCATATTTTTATAGTGCTTTTCATGGTTTTTAAATGCGAAGCATTTCTCAGCGAACTCCGGCGACTTTGAGCGTATCTATCTATCTATCTATCTATCTATCTATCTATCTATCTATCTATCTATCTATCTATCTATCTATCTATCTATCTATCTAGCTGCCTACGACATTGTGCTCTCCTGGCTGTGTCGTTAATCGGATTTATACGAAAATTGGTATGGCATAACATGACTGTATGACAAACAAGACTGACTGGTCATATCATGAAAATCATGAATAACTGGTCATGAAAACTATGATTCACACGCCATGGCCGTAGTGCTTCTAAGGCCGTTTCTTAACTTGATTTATCCAACAATTGGTACGATGACACATTTGTGCATGACCAACATAAATGAGACGTGGTAATATGAAATGACATGCATGGCATGTACATGATATACATGCCACGCTCATGATGCGCTGACGGCCGTTTCGCTAGATTGATATGCACCAAATTTGGTATTGCGTGACGTGGACTGTATGACGAACATAAATGCCAAGTGGTAATATAGAAATCATGACATGTCATGTGCAACATGCCTTGCATGCCACGCTCATGACACGCTGACGGCCGTTTCGCTAGCCTGATGTGCAGCATACTTGGTATTGTTCGACGTGACTCTATGACGAACATAAATGCCAAGTGGTAATATAGAAATCATGACATGCCATGTGCAACATGACTTGCATGCCACGCTCATGACACGCTTGCGGCCGTTTCGTTGGCTGGATATACACGAAATTCGGTACTGCGTAACCTGGCTGTATGACGAACCTAAATGACAAGTGGCAATATGGAAAACATGACATGTTTTCTGCAACATGACTTGCGTGCCACGCTCATGGTGTGCTCGCGTCCAGTTCGCTAGCTTGTTATACAACAAAATTGGTATTGCACGACGTGACTGTGTATGATGAACATAAATGAGAGGTCTTAACATGTAAATCATGACATGCATATTATGTACCGCATGATTTGCTGCTTCCTGTCTGCTTCGCATTGCATCGATTCCCACATTGTGGGGGATGTTCTGGTTTTTTTTCCTTCCGTTTTTCTCAGGGTTGACCTCCTGGCTTGCTCGGACGACTACCCGGTAATGTTCGCCGTCGCCTGTGCCTGCGGCCGCAGTCGGGTCATCTGGACGAACACGGTGGCCACTTGCTCCATTGTGCTCCTGTTCTGGAGGCTGCGGGTGGAACGTGCAGATCAGCTTAAAGGGCCTCGCGGTACACTCTCACCAATGGCTAGGGTCTCTTGGCGGCCGTGGGACGATATCGCCTCAACACGACCGGGCACAATGCGAGCCCGCACTCTGAACGGCCGTTATTGCCTTTGGGGTACTTCAGTGCTTTCATCCCAGTGCCATCCCAGAGCGCGCTGCAACCACGACCAGATGTCACTGTGTTATGAACAACCGTCAAGTGTTTTCCACAGTGTGACAAGTACCAATAGACAATGAAGCTAACGAAACGCACCGCTTGCTTGGATGGTGTAGAGGTACACGAATGGAATAAGTTGCCATCATCACCATGCTTTTTACCGACGTTGCGTTTCTCTCTCTACGTCGAATATTGTTGTTTAACCACCTGTGTCCAAGAAACACCGCACATCATCACCATGATGGTGGAACTCACACCGGAAACCACCCTGATGTTTTTCTTTTTTTTTTGTAATTTGTGTAGTCAACTCCAAGCAGTGCACTTAACTCTACTTAAACAACAATAGACATGTTCCAAATTGTGTGGTATCGGCAAAGCGCTTGCGATGTCTTCTTGCGGAATATTATGAGGAATGGCAGACTGGGTGCGTTGGTTTAGAATATTGAAGTACAAGGCGCGGCGACGACAACAGTCAGAGGGAGAGTAAAAAAAAAGCGCTCTGTGTGTGCAGTCTCCCTCTCTCAATTGTCGTCGCGCCTTACACTTCAAATATGCTAAATGAACGTGCCCATTCTTTAAATAACTTTTAAAACTTTAATTATCGAGCGGAAAACGTGGTACGGACACTCTGTATTCTCTAGGAAGACATGAGCAAAATCGTGGCTACATATGTCAGGACGAGAGCTCTACAGCTTCTATCCTCTGCGAAGACAACCTTTTAGTGCTCAAGCACTGAAGACCTGACGCCAATTCTTAGGGGTTATGCCGCTCTTAGGCTGCGCAGCATGACACGGTTTCGATCGCTCGCAGTGAAGGCTGTAAGCTGAAGAGACGAAACGCAGGTCACGCATCTGGTGTCGCGTTCAGACGCACCTTAAACAACAAGCTTTGATTGAAAATAAACCGGTCTCTGCGGAGGAAAGCTAGACCGTACGTCTGAATTTTATTTTAAAAAAACAGCTCATATTCTAACCGAACATGTGGCTGCATGTGGCTCTGATGCAGTGTAACTGGTGTAACTGCTGCGCATGTCTTTTTTTTTTCTGCGCATTATTTGAACGGTACGCGGACAGCTGCTGTGCTGCAGGTTTCAAAGGGTATGGGTTCGAGCTAGTTGGTACGGCTTCATCAATGCGGAACAGCGCGAAAAAACGAGGACACAGAAGCAGACGCAACCAAGCGCTGTTGGGACCACTGCTGGTCCCGTCTGTTTCTCTGTCCTCGTTTTTTCGCGCTGTTCCGCACTGCAGGTTTCATTGCACATTATGCACATTTTTCAGCGCATGCTCTCAACACACACGATACGATGCGGAACGAGTGGGTTCAACGACACACGCCACTGCTTTATTGGTTCCCGATTTCGCGACAACATATTTTCAGTGTGTTATACTATTATTACGCTTGTGTTTCATTACTCAAATGCATTGTACAAGATCAGATCCAGCTTTCCCGGACATCAGCGTTTAGTTCGCGTGCGTTCCACCACGTGCCGCATGGCTTTCATCTTTTCAATCTCGCGCGAAGTCGAGAGTTGCATCACGGCAAGAAAAAAAAAGGAAAGAAACAAAACAAAAATAGACCAGAACACATGGTTTCGCGATTTAGCTTGGTCTGCCGCCATTCGTCGTTATCGGCGACAAAGATAACAGCGCCGGCGAGTTGAAACGTTAAAGCGCCTTGTCATTTCCCGATTCTTCGGAATAGACTCGTATTACGCTTCAGAAAAAGAAAATTGAGCCCGACTGCATCGAAGAATTTGAAAGGGCAGCCAAGCGGATTAATTTATTTCCTTTTAATTTTTTTTTCTTTTGACAGCAGAGGTGTTACGCCCGCCGTTTGTCCGGTTCGCGATGTAGAGAAGAAACCATCACCATGCCGGCGTGGCCACGTGAAGCAAACTTAAGAATAGCTAGTTCATCCAAAGTAATCAGAAGCAAGGCTTGTTGAGTATGGT
>JALIZH010025068.1:0-18225 GCA_030522465.1 Rhipicephalus appendiculatus | reverse complement strand
TTTCACCCCCACCCTCACAAAAAAATATGGTTGATCACTAGAGACCGGATTATAGGCAAATGCCTATTTTTTTCCTTGCGTTCCTATCGTGCCACTTTCATATATGAGCATGAATTAGGGGGTTAAGGAGGGCTTTTATAGTGTTTTTATACTGCCTATAAATGCCTATTTTTGGGGTTTGTGCCTAAATGTCTATAAGTGCCCATAAATGCCTATTTTCGAAATTGGTGCCTATATGAACGCTATTTAACCTCAAATTTTGCTTTCGAGTACAGTTTGAGACCGTAATTCATGTTACCGTGCAAAATTGACGTTTCGGAACTCTATGGGGTGCAACAACATAGTTATCTAGTTCAACAAACATCCGGGAAGCAACCGGTAGCAGCTGTGAAATGGGACGCGCCGGCCACGTTATCCCATCGCACTGACATGGCGCGAGTGGTTGGAACAGGGGGAGAGGAAAAGACGCCATTTCTGCAACCCTAAATGGGAGCACGTCCCAGCGTATACAGTGGAATGGGGAGAGGAAACAGGAGAGGGGAAGAAGAGGAGAGTGGCGTCCATGGCCGAGGACTTGGCGAGCGGCTTTTACCGCCGGTTTTCCAGTCCAGTGTTCCCATGGAATTGGAGCACCTCCTTGAAGACTTGGGCGTGGTGGGGGGCAGGAAACAGGAGGTGCCTGTGCGAACGAATGCGAAACCATGGAGTGCCGTCAGGGGAAAGTAGGTAAAAAAATCAGATGTGCAAATGGCTTTTGTTTCGTTTGTAATTTACTTCTTAAAGGGCGTTTCACCGGGTTACGTGAGAAATTTTATTCAGATACTGGAAGTGTTTGCGTGCCCACTGAAGAGCTTTGTACCCCAATAGCTTTTTAATTGGTTCATTACGAGCCGCGAAAGCATGATGCCGGTGGGTGAGCTTGAAACCTTTGCCACTCGCAAGCCAGATTCCTTCCCTGCCCTCTTCGGTACCACAGAAACTCGGAGCCGGAAGATCACCGGACGTAGACGTATCAACACGCCATGCGCACACAAGATTACACTATGTGCACATGACATGCCCAAGCCAGGTCGTGCGCACAATCGGTGTTGCATCGTTTCGGCGTTCACTCTATAGTGTACTGCCTGTTTCTGTGGGATGGATCCCTTTATGCGTTTGAAGAGGCTGACATGTATCCTGTATCCTTACCACGACACAGCGCGTCGCACCACTGGAACTTCTGTAAGGGACGATGCACCAAGAACATGTTAAGCGTTGTCAGGGCTGGCACCGGCACGACGCCGGAACGGCGAGTACACGAACGCAAACAAAATGTAGGCAGCTAAGTCTCGCATCGCTGTCGATTTTAAGAAATAAATAAATAAAAGCACGCACACATTCCGTTTGTATGTTTTAATATTTCTATTTCACGTACTATTTCACGTACTACTGTGACGTACGCAGGACCATTCCTTGTTGTACTTCGCTTCCCCCACATTGGTGCGCGCACCCGTGAGATCAAGGGCAAGCGGCGTTCAGTCTGACATTTCACCTCCTTCCCGGCCGCGCAGCGTTGCAAATCTTGGCAGACGTGATCATTAGCGCGCAGTGCATGCATTACACTTCTAGCTCGAAACACTCAAACCTGGTAAGGGGCCCTTCATGGTGTTCACACAAAGAGGGGAAATTGACCCTGCGCGATTACACCCGGCCAATACGAGGCTAACAGACCCTTCTGACCTTTTAGCGTTCTAACTATTGAATCCTGTGCTGCCCTTCCCAGCCATGCCGAAAAGAAGCAGACCCAGGAGCGTGTTTGTTCGATGGTGGACACTTAACTCACCATTCTGGACAATAAAAGGAGAGACCATGTTCTGGAAACCGTGCCCGAAAAGGGACCATTGCATGGCTATGGTAAACCATTAACGCCTTTGTGCCATCATAAAATATAACATTTGTTTGCTTTCCTGTAGTAGACCAGGTCGCGCACGTCTTTATTCAAAAATTTGAGTTTTTGCAAAAATTTATTGTGCCTATATTTACGATTTTGGGGGCCTAAAACTGTGTTTTGCCTGCCTATTTTTGGCGCCTAAAACGTGATTTTTAGTGCCTAAAAATCCGGCCTCTATTGATCACTGTTAAAAAGCAGGTCACTGACTAATGTCAAAAGAAAACAAAGTGGCGTTTCGGAATCCGCACAAATCCCTTGTGCACAATCGAATGACGTCTGAGCAGCAGGTTCTTAAGTTGCTTTGAGTGCATGACGCAAAGTCAGGGAGTACACGTGGTAGTCTGCCAAATGATCTATTGATTCTGTTACTCGTCTGAATTATTAGTGATTCGAGATTGAGCCTCGTTGTCAAATTCTTCTCCGTGGCCATGATGCGCCAGTTGTCCCAGCTTACCTCGTGGCCTTCTCGGCATGCTCTGCGAGTGCATTTGTCACTGTGTGGCCATTGGCGACGTCATTGACGTGCTGCTTCAGACGCCAGGAGAAATTTCCGCTTTCGCCAATGTATATACCGATTCGCAGTCGGCGCATGGATTCGTATAGACCACACAAGAAACATGTTGCCTATATAGGGAAAAGGTCCTTCTCATTTAGCAAGTCACGCTTGCTTGCTGGCACATGCGCGACGAAACTCACCAAAATACTACTTAGCCGTACTCACTCAAACTCCAACTCATGATATGATTAAGCCTGAGCTAGTCGACTCATGATTGATTTAACCCATATAGTTTCCTATAAATACACTGGAGGGAACTCTGGCGCTAGTTTCTATAAGAGCTACAACGCACGGCGCTTCAGCCGGCATGAGAATGATGGGTAGCACACGAATTTGTCTAATCTTCGTTTTTTGGCTTCGTTTGGCTCCGTGTGGCCAGAAGCCGATTTTCCGCGAGACGAAGTTCAGCAAAGTTTTACCAGTTACGCTTCACCATTTTATCCATTTCAGGCTTACCGATTCAAATCGGCCCGCGAAGTTTACAACGGTCCGTTCTCTCATTCGAAACAAAACCAAAACACAGCAATAAACAAAGCCACAAGTGCGTTCGAAGCCCGCAAGCACAAAGACGGGGCAAATCCGTGTACTCCCATAATTCCCATGGTGGCTGAACGATCGCACCGCTAGAGTCCCCCTTTCGTTAATTTCAGGAAACTCTATGATTTTACCTACCTACATGGCGTCAACACGAGTGATACAAAACATGATCACGTGATGACGTCACTATATGATGTAATCACGACGTCACAGAGTTCCAAATTTGTGACGTCAAAATGACGTCAATTTTACTTCATCATGGCGTCAAGTGCCGCAACGCCACATGATGACGTCATCACATGACATCGTCGCTTTGTCAAAAGCGGACCGATCACGGAGGCCGTGTGAAACAAGGTGAAGTACGGAAAGCTTGCAATGCCTCTGATCCTGAGGACAGTGCAAAACCATATTGTAACACACTGTAGGTGGGAACGAGAATGAATGCTTTATTGTGAACTGCACAGGTATTTATCTGGCTGTTCTTGGGCCCAGACATGCGCAGTGGTAGTTTTGTGCACACGTGCAGATGACGATGCAGATGCATTCTGCTACACATGTGAGGTGCATAAAGCTTTCAGAAGGGGGGCGGTGAATGTCAATACATCGACTACGAAGGAAAAGAAGATGGCCTTCGCCTTTGACTCGTCTTAGGCAAGCGTATAAGGGAGCCTGTGAGCTTTTGTACTGATGGGCTGCAAAGCATTTCTGTTTCAGGCACAATCAAACCAGCCAGATTTTAAAAACTGACGCTCTTCTTTGAGAATCAGAGAGTCGTCTTTCATATAAAAACGTTTAGCATCCACGTGTTAAGCGCGAACAATCAGCTTTCGGAATCGCCTCACAAGTGCTGCCTAGAATAAAGAAACGCAAAATAAATTGTCTGTCCCGGCGTAAAATGAAGTCCTTGGGTCATAACTTGAATAAAAGCCCTTTCAACAATCGACGTCCTTCTTTCGTTTACTTATAAGGCACTTTTTTTTTTTGTTCCTCACGAGGGCACAATTGTTTCTCGTGCTAGCAACGGGCAAATAAATACACGGAGACTCGCTCGCTTGCGCATGCCCGCCGTCTTATTTTGAGAAACATTTGTATCAGTTGTTTTTTTAAAAACATGTAACAATGAAAATGTTCGTCCAACTTCTGCAGAGCCCAGTAAGGTACACCCACATTATTTACCTCTTTTACAAAACAGATATGGGCGCTTCCACTCATTGTATATTTATTCTCCTGTTTGTGGGCCATGTGACCTTCGGCCATAGTTGGACTGGTACGTAGATAGCTTCATTCTACGTCAATGTTATGTGTAACCAGGAATTTTTTTTCTCGTGATAAACGTCGCAATGATAAACATGCTGACATACATAATGTTAGCATGCTGAATTGCACTAAGATAATAGGTGGTTTCCGGCCTAGGTTTCTTTTTTTGTTGTTGTCGTTGTTGTTGTTGTTGTTGTTGTTGCTTGGGAGACACAAACAAAAGTGCTTAAAGCCATGACTGTATGCCGACCTTTGGAATGCTGTGGCAGCAGAGCTACTGTATAACGATTATTCTACGGTATTTTAGGACTCTTCAAGATATGTAGGAAGCTCGAAAATAATGTGGCTGTAGTGTAGTAAAGAAAAGGTAGTGGCATAGTTTTTGACGCAGTGTTAGTGGCTGCAGTGAAGCCAATGGATATATGTGACAGTAGAGCGAAGTAACAAAAGACGGCTAATTTTTTTCGAGCTCCTGAATTCTTTGTTGGACATGACCTAATGAATTAAACAGACAATTAAGCCCAGGAAAGCATAGCGTACAATATTTGCTGTTTTAAAAGCGAAGCATTTCTTAGCGAACCAAAGGCACATGACCGTTTCTATAAATCAGTCTAACCGCCTACGACTGGGCGCTGTCCTGGTGGTCTCCGTAACTTGGCGTGTACCAAAGTTTCTATAGGAGGATATGATTACATGGCGTACACGATTCATATTTAATGCAGTGAATAACGCGAATTTCCTGTCGCGTGCTTCATGAAACCCTTTCCATCAGTAACGTGTGGCACATACACGCATGCCACTACCAGTGGTATGCGGGTATGTGTTGCCACGACGGTTGTGATAGCAACAGATGCTTCGCAGTGTGAAGAAAAGGCCGGGGTGGGAATTTTTTCACTGGTCGTTTTCTGTAAGACTTCCTGATTATACGCATATATTTTTGGCCGAATTCTGAGCTGTTATTTTAGCCCTACGTAAGCTTCCCTTAGCCCTAACGTCTGTGGCTATAGTTACCGATTCATTATCACTCTGTCCCGCACTATCTACACCAACAGAATCGCATATTCTAAGATTATTGCGTTTACTAGTTCCACATCACTTGCGAAACCTGCGATTAATTTGGGTGCCGGGACACAAAGGAATAGTTTTGAATGAAGTTGCGGACACTTTGGCAAAGGCTTCTCTGGCAGGTCCAGTTCTTCCTCTCCTCCCAGATACGGCGTTGGTCGCTGCGGCAAGATTCAGAAAGTATGCTTTGTCGGTGCTTACTCCGAGTCTCGCTTCATCGGCGGATTTTCAGCACCTTCAGTTCCCCTGGAGCAGGAAATGGTGTGAAACAAGGCGGACAGAAATAGTAATCATTCCCAGGATTTGGAGACATTCGTACGTGGCGCCATCTCTCGGCGGCAGCAACCGCGTCCTTCCATAACTGAATGGGAAATAGGCTAAAAAAATCATATCTTTTTGAAATAAGCTAGTTATCAAAAACGACTCCGGGATCTATACAGCAGAGACCTACTGGAACACTGTGGCGAAATTTTAGTATCGCACTACAAAACCTGTGGCTTCCCTAGACAATTGAACACCCCCATTGGAAATACATGGGACCCATTGTTAAATATTAAACACTCTGGGAAGCCACGCGGTTTTTAGTGCGACACTGTAATTTTGACAGAATGTTTAATTAAGTCTCTGCTTTGTAGAACCGGGAGTCGTTTTTGATAACTAGCTTTTTTCATGAGATATGATTTTTTTCGCCTACTCCCCATTCAGTTACGGCAGGCCGCCGCTGTCACCGACAAGAGAGGGCGCTACGTGCAAATGTCTCCAAATCCTGGTCATGAACCAGACTGCGATGCAGAATACCAAATCTTAATTTATACATGCACAGAGCGGGCCTGGTGACCTCTCCTTCTTGCTCCTTTTCCAACGAGACAGAAACTATAGAACACTTCTTGCTGAGCTGCCGACGTTTTTCCACGCACAGAAAAAAGAACTATAGAAGTTACATTGCGAAATCTTGGTCTGCCAGTTACGTCGACCGTTCTATTATCATTTGGGGCCTCGGCACTGGGTCACTCGGACAGGAATATATTCAATGCTGTCGAAAAGTTTATATGCGACTCAAATAGATTTAACAGTTAAATCAACCACTAATAATTCTACATTGTCATCCTAGTAAAAAAAAAAAAAGATTGGGTCATTGGGAGGTTACGCAAAAAGAGTGAAATGTAAAATTAGGATTAATCATAATTAACGCTTCATTATAATTGGAGCTGTAACCGATATTACCACTTAAAAATTAATAATCCAGACTGTATGATCCGCCCGACTCTTGGCCGATCCCCCCCCTGAGTGGGTAGATGCCAATCATACAAGGAGCATCATCATCATCATCAGATGTTTCACGGTGTACACCAGTGACAGCGCGAATAGATTTCGTAAATCCTAAAGCAACAGCATTAAGGAGCTAAGGTCCCACCATTCTTACGAATCGAAGCCAAAGACTCTGCATGGCAGATAAGTATTCTACCTCAGAGCCGCGCCAGTGCCTAAAATTGCTTTGGAAAAAGACCGCCACGTTCAGACAACGCCACTTGGGGTTGCAGTGTTGGTGATCCCCATTCGTAAGAATGTGATGAGCATTACGTATGTGGTGCAGTGGCTCAGCAAGGTAAAGACATACGTTCCCCGAATTCGCGGACAGCCGCTGCTTATGCAGATCATGGCAACGTATTTTGCACTTCCTTGCTAGTCTGTGCTGTAACGTGAGTGACGAATGTTGCATCACCCATGAGCTACCATGTGCACACCAGTGTAGTCGACGTGCGTGGTAAGCCCATGGTATGCGTGTAACTAATGAATTTACGCGAACATGTCGATCCACCTTCATCAGTTTGTTCAAAACATCAATGCCGCATAGGCTGCTACGGGCTGACACTTACTCATAAAATCAAGTCCCACAATGTGTGGGATCCGCTGAACTGTTTAACTGTGGTGTTGTAATTACGACGTGAATTGAAAGCAATTAAAGTGGACAAAAACGCATCTCTGCTTGAGTGGGAAAGAACCCACAAACTTACAAGTTTTTTTTATAATCTACAACCACACAATCAGTAGAGTGAAGCTGTTGGTCCTGTGGCGAAGCACCTCGTAAATGCAAGGGCCTTCAAGATGGCAACAGCAGCAGCATCACGTGCACTCCTTGGAGTAGGTAATCCTCCGCAAAGTGGTACATGCTGAACAGAAATCGGTTGTCTGGTCTGTCGCTCATTTCACAACACTTCTTTCACTGTGTCTTTGCTTCTTCCTTAATCGTCTCACTCAGCGTTGAACCTCAGCACCTGCTAAGCTAGGCTGCTGGTTCGATTCCCGTCCAGGGCGGCCGCATTTCGATGGGAGCGAAATACAGAAAAAAAAAAAACACCCGTGCCCTTAGATTTTGGTGCACGACATATCACCTCAGGAGGTCGAAGTTAATCCGTAGTGCCCCAATACGACACGCCTTGTAGTCATATAGGGGCCTTCACACATAAAACTACAATGATTATCCTGACTCATCTGTCTTTCTCCGTTTGCATTGGCGCTATTCATATAGACGATTTTACATGTCACATGGGTGCCGCGGACTTGGGTTATAAGAGAATGTTTTCCTATTTCTGCATGTCAGGACGTGAATTAACGAAGTCATTAAACGTCAAAGGCACCAACCCAACCGCTTTCAGGCGTATCAGTCTGCCGTAGCACTGTCCGTTTAGTTGCTAACGGCAAGGCTGCAGCTCAATACGACTGCACCAAAACCCATCCGTAGAACAGTCTATTAACATGCGCTCATTCTGTTTTATTTTTCCTTGTTACACGTGCCCAGTTTTCAAGCGCCGATTATTGTGTTCTTACACATAAAAGCTGTGTTGCACTCCATAGAACAAAATAGGATAAATGAGAAAACTCCAGCCAATATTTATTTTTCGAAATGTCAGGGGTTTTTTTTTTGTTCCTAAAATAAATGTCGGTTGGAGTTTTTTCATTTATCCAGTTTCTATCCCAACCAGGCGGACTTCTGCCAAATGTTCACCTTTGGGACAAAATATTTTAGGTCTTCTCATTTTAACTGCTATCCTCATTTACTCGCTCATTGCAATCATGCGCAAGTGAATTGATAAGTCTATAAATACTAACGCTCATGCGATCTCTATTGCTCTTTCAGCTCCCGACCAACTGTGCATATCATGTGGTTGTCCCAAACCGTCAGATCATGCGTGTCTCATTCCTCGATCTCCCTGCGTCTGTCGTCATGGAGTGCTGTGGGACATGTCAACGGCAAGCTGCTCGCCAAGCAGGCGAAGCTGCAGATGGGTTAGCGCTGCGTTTATATTGTAAAAGACGCGGTAACGTCCACAACAGTGTTGTCAACCGTAGGGCAATTACCCTAATTGTAGGGTACTTTCGGAATTTTTCGGGCCGCGTGGGTAGTAGGCCTGTATTAGGATTTTCTTATCAGGCGTAGGGTAATTTGCGATTTTCGCTCGTGATCGATCAGCGAAAGATGTAGACGATCTACGCGACATCGCCGAGGGTGACATTCCTAAATACATCCGAAAACTAAATATTTATATGAATAAAATTGGAACTTTCTTAAATCGCATGTCACCAGCATAGGGTGGACCCGAAAGATAACACATCAATCTTTCCAGGGCGGGGCGATCAACACAATCGATGAATGAGCCGAAAAAGAAGGTGTTTTTCGCCTTCGAGGGATCTTAGGTAAATGCGCAAGCGACCATGCGAGTTTTTTCGATTAGAGTATATGGGGGGGGATGAAAGAGTGCCCCTTTTTTTATGACGGGGCAGTGACCTGCACTCCATTATTATTATTATTATTATTATTATTATTATTATTATTGCGATAGCAACTATATGGACAGTCTCGGCTGATTTTTGCCGTCATGTCCCGTATATATATATATATATATATATATATATATATATATATATATATATATATATATATATATATATATACTGCCGGTGGCAAGTTATCTTTTTCGTCCACTTTCCTTTCTTCACATTTACATTACAATTACTTCTAATAGCTTCCCCCTATACTTTCCTTGGCATCTTTGTCTGTTAGTTCTCATTAATACTGTGTTTAACAAAGCAAACGAGCCCTTAAGTTTACAATTCTTTCCTTATATATATATATATATATATATATATGATTCAAAAAGAAAGTTCTGTGGGTCCGGTGCACATATAGTCAAGAAATGAAGGAGCACACTTACGAAAATTGCATATTTTTTTACTGGTTTACGTTTCGGCCGTGGCACGGCCTTCGTCAGATTCTGACGAAGGCCGTGCCACGGCCGAGACGTAAACCAGTAAAAAAATATGCAATTTTCGTAAGTGTGCTCGTTCATTTCATGACTATATATATATATATATATATATATATATATATATATATATATATATATATATATATATATATATATATATATATATATATATATATATAAGTAAAAGGCACGAAGAAAAATACTCGCGGGTAACAGTGCGGGAGCGGGGGGCGACGAACGCCGCTGAAGCGGACATCAAATGAGCCCGCCCACCTTCGTCGCTCCGAGGCGTGTGCGATAAGATCCCCCCGCCTGTTCGACGAGCCGGGGAATGCTCAAGGAGAGGAAACGCCCCGCGCGTCTTTAACAAGCGCGGAAAGACGCGAGGGGGGGAGGGGGGTGATCCTTCATGCAGCCACTGCGACCTTTGGTTTTAC
The DNA here is from genome assembly GCA_030522465.1 of Rhipicephalus appendiculatus. Taxonomy (NCBI): domain Eukaryota; kingdom Metazoa; phylum Arthropoda; class Arachnida; order Ixodida; family Ixodidae; genus Rhipicephalus; species Rhipicephalus appendiculatus. The sequence continues at coordinate 8,175 of JALIZH010025068.1, read as the reverse complement.
GAGCACGGTCGTCGCTGGAGCACTCGTTATCTCCCAATCTCAGCAGCCGATAGCGGGCGACGAACAGTGTCCCTGGAGCGGCCGTATGCTCTTAAACAAGCATTTTGTAGAGTTGCGTGAGATCGGATCCAAAAGAGTTAGCTGCCAGCCTCACTTCGATTAACATTAGAATTTGTTGCTATCGCGTTCACTGCTTCACCCTTGTGGTGAAACTATGACTTTTATTATTATTATTGTTATTATTATTATTATTATTATTATTATTATTAACATCATCATTATTATTCTTGTTGGTGTTGTTACGTTACGCCATAATCTTGCCCAGATTAGTTAAGTTTCTCATCCTGTAAAAAATCTTATATATTCACCGTCGATCTTTTTTGAGCCTTAGCGCACATTAAGGTTAGTTTACCTGCCTTTTCTTGTTGTTGTTGTTTTTTTTTTTTTTTTTTTTGCTAGATGCCCAATACTCCGACCCCAATCCACTAGTTATCTTTTACTTATTTCTATCGCCGACCTGTTTATCTTTTCAATGTTGTTCCTAAAACCCGACGGTTCATGTAACACGCACCCGGGTGGATGCCGTCACATTCAAGTAAACAAGCCCCGTCGTTTCCTTACCTGCCCCACGCATGTGTATTTCTCTTCTTCACTAAATCTCACTTTATAAGTATGCGAACTAAGGCAGCCCGACCTCGCTTCAAACAGCAAAGCACTACCCTTGAATTATTGTAAAATGTACTCTTGCTTATTTAGTCTTTATCCTTTCGGTGGTTATCCAGAGCCGGCTTTCTTTCCATCCCTGCTATCCAATACATCTTTTCCTCCTCCCTGACGTTTCGCCTAACGCTCTTTGTCACCGTATGGCTTACACTGCGAGCCGTATGTTTGCTGATTAGTCCCCCCTAGTTCTTTCTCTCAACTGTGAGCGCCCACAATACCCAGCTCATCACTAGCGCCGCCTACGGCACTGTTACGCCTATACAAGCCAAGCCCAAGTGAGGGCCGGGACACTCTCACACCTCTCGCTACCGCCGCCGCGACGGACGGTCGCGTTTCTTCTGCGCGCCATGATGCGCTAATAAAGTATTTGGTTACCTGGTTCCTGACGCCTCCGCCTTCACGCTTAGCCCTCACATCTGGCGCAGTCGACGCTCGAGCCTCTGTGCAGCCACGCAATAATGCCAGCGCATCGGTAAGCAAGCCTACCTCTGCCCTGCTACAGACAGTCCGCCATTCCTGTCTGTTCACCGCCCCCTCGCCGTACGCTCGCTTCCATGTGCGCGCCTGCGTGCGCTTGATGGTCGACTCACTGAGCTAGTCCGTTTCGTGTGTAAACGTCTGCGTGGCTCTGCGGAAAGTCATGCCGGGAATTGTGTGGCAGAATCTCGACCCGGTGACAATGTCGCGCCTCGGCGTCGACCTCATACGCGAAGAATTGGCCCGTCGACAGCTGGACACCACAGGTTCGAAAGACGAGATTGTTCAGCGTTTGCAAGCCGACATTAAGTAGCAGCGTGAAGCTACGCCCTCGGTTGAAACGAATGAATCTGCCGCTGCAGCGCCTTTGACGCTGGACCCAGCCACTCTACAGAACCTCGCCCTGCTGTTCCAGCAGCTACCTCGCCCTGCAACCACGGTGACGACACTGCCCGACGTGTCATCGTCCATCCCACAGTTTGCCGGTTCGCACAGCCACAGTGTCAACAGATGGCTTGACGACGTGCGACGAGTGCAGCAGCTCGCATCCTGGGACGACGCCACCACACGCCTGATCGCGGCTAGCAAGCTCAAAGGCACGGCGCGAGACTGGCGTCTCGCGTTTGGCAACCAGTACAGCACCTGGGCCACGTGGAGTGCCGCCCTGAAGGACACATTTTCTACTGAATTGTCCCTCATCGAGTGGCAAGAGCAGGTCATGAGGGTAGCCCAGGCCCCATCCGAAAGCTTGCGCCAGTATGCCTTTGCCAAGTTGAGGATCATTGAGCGTTGCCCTGGTCACCTCACTGATGCACAAAAGATCGCCCACAATACCCAGCTCATCACTAGCGCCGCCTACGGCACTGTTACGCCGATACAAGCCAAGCCCAAGTGAGGGCCGGGGCACTCTCACACTCTCGCTACCGCCGCCGCGACGGACGGTCGCGTTTCTTCTGCGCGCCGTGATGCGCTAATAAAGTATTTGGTTACCTGGTTCCTGACGCCTCCGCCTTCACGTCTCAGCCTTCACGCTTAGCCCTCACACAACTATGAGTTAACCTTCTTCCCATACATACCCGAACGCTTTCTCTTCCCTTCTTCTCTCTTTCATGTTTTTGATTCTCTCTTCGAAACTTTTTCAAACCAGTTTTCAAAATTGCTACCGACTTCAGCGCCACTACAAGTTTGCATGTGTTACAGTGAAGTGTAGCCTGTACCTCTTTATTGTTACAGTGAGCTATTTTTAGGCGTAGGCTAAAATGTGGGGTAGTAAAAAATATTCTGTTGGGTAAAGTAGGTTAATTTTCACCGTGACGTAGGGTATATTCCAAAAATTGGTTGGCAACACTGGTCCACACCCCGTGCTCATCGTGGACGTTTTCTCTTCTCTTTTTTTTTTTTTTCAGCAAGTCAAGCACTAATGCGGCACCTCATCAACAAAAAGCAAATTGCGTCCATTCATTCTTACGGTGCCGATCGCGACTTTGAAACGACAGCTGATGCAGAGTGAGAGAGAATAAAGAATCACACGGTGCCTTGTGCATTTTCCTAAGATCATACGAAGGCGAAAGCCACCTTCCTTTTTTCTTCTGAGTGGACTTTATAGACCCCCCCCCCCCCCTTCCTCGAAAGCTTTCTCTGCCCAGCATGGTTTAGCATTGCCCCCGAGATCGGAGGCATTGGAAGCTTTCTGCACCGTACGCTTCTTTGCAGTAATCCGAGATCTGCTCACTTTGAGCGAGTGACGATGTAATGCGATAACGTCATCATGTGACGTCACCTTATCTGACGTCACAGTGACGCCATGATGGAGTCATAAATTTTGGCGACATGCCACGTCATGATGGCGACATAGGGTGGTCACATGGTGATTTTTCGCATCACTTGTGCTGGCGCCATCGGTCACATTGCGGGTTTAATGAGGCATCTAGGCTTTCGCTTAAACATTGCGCGGCACCTGTCAAACTTGAGCGCACCTAACGTTCTAAGTTCCTCTTTTAGCGAATCGTCTGTGCCGGCAGGTTATTTCGTGCAGTTCTGTTTTACTATTGTAACACACCTCTCTAGCTTTAAGGTGTATGAATTGATGTCCCCTAGACCACCGTGTAGTCGTACAGGCAGTCAGGTAAAAGCTACATTTCACACCAATCTGTTTATCTCCATCACGACAGCAAGTGGTGAACTTGGCTCCAGTATGGCTACAATATGGCGTACTGTGATGTCATGTGCCTGCAGTGGGAGAAGGAATTAATTTGGTGGGAGAATCAGAAATTTCCTGCTTCAGCGTGACAACCTTGATTTTCCTTTACTCTTCACTCGCCAAAGCGCATGAAATTACCCCTCGGTATATGTTTGAAAATTATTATCCAGAATGCTCAAGTGATGCTCCGTAGTCTGTCATAAAGAACAAGGACAAATGAATCGTTATCAATCCGATGCTGCGAAATGTTTGCAGTGGGCCAGCACTTATACGGTTCGCCTGGTCACATTTAACTATAGGGTTTCCTACAATATTTACCAGAGGAAACTCTGGCGCTGCGATCGTTCAGCCACCATGGGAATGATGGGTAGTAGCTACACAGATTTCCCCAATCTTCGCGCTTGCGGCTTCGAACGCACTTGTGGCTTTTTAAAATGCGAATGCATTTCATAGTCGGGCTATGTCAGGCATCCGGCGTTGGCGTTGTGCGGCGTTGGCGTTGTCCGCGGAGGAGGAGGATAGGTTGAGGAGGTGTGCGCGCCGGCAGGTGTTAGATGTGAAGCATCTTATGGCGAAGCTTAATCCGGTGGTGGTGGTGTACGGCGTGACCGCCCTTACTGCGCATGCGCAAACCCTTTAAAAAAAAATAAAATAAACAAACCTCCTCTCTCCCTCTCTCTCTCTCCCCTAGGCATCCCTCCCCGCGGCAACCACACCCTCACTCCGCATGCGCCTCCCCTCCTCTCTCCCCCTGCTACGCTCCCCCCCTCTCTCCTCTAGGCATCCCTGCCCGCGCCGTCCACACTCCCACTGCGCATGCGCGTCCCACCTCTCTTCCCCTCTCCCCCCTCTCTTCTCTAGGCATCTCTGCCCGCAGCGTCCACACTCCCACTGCGCATGCGCGCCCCCCCTCTCTCTCTCCTACGTTCCCCCCTCTCCCTCTCTCGCCTCGCGACGCCGACACAGGCAGCGTCTGCTAGCGAGTTTCTTGGTTGAAAAAACCGACTGCTCGCGCTGCACAACCGTTCACTGGCCACCCAGTATATATGGCAATGAATCTTGACCTCCAAGGTGGTGCCGGTGGGAGATTTCTCCTGTGCGTTGTTGAACAATAAAAATTCGCAGCGTGCGCGTTAACTAAAAGCGGTCTGCGGCGGAGCTCGGCGGAGCTATATATGAAAAAAAAATTAAATAAATAAATAAATAAATTAAACAAACAAGAAAAAAGCAAAAAAAAAAAGGCGCTGCGCCGTGCTCCCGACCGGGCTGCAGAAATTAGGCGCCTTTTACTTCTTCGAACCCCAACCACCATATATAAATGGAGTGAAGCGCGCGCGAAATGCATTCGCATTTCCTCACGATTCCCTTCGGGGAGGTGGGGGCTTTTTTAAATGCGAATGCATTTCATAGTCGGGCTATGTCAGGCATCCGGCGTTGGCGTTGTGCGGCGTTGGCGTTGTCCGCGGAGGAGGAGGAGGAGGATAGGTTGAGGAGGTGTGCGCGCCGGCAGGTGTTAGATGTGAAGCATCTTATGGCGAAGCTTAATCCGGTGGTGGTGGTGTACGGCGTGACCGCCCTTACTGCGCATGCGCAAACCCTTTAAAAAAAATAAAATAAACAAACCTCCTCTCTCTCTCTCTCCCCTAGGCATCCCTCCCCGCGGCAACCACACCCTCACTGCGCATGCGCCTCCCCTCCTCTCTCCCCCTGCTACGCTCCCCCCTCTCTCCTCTAGGCATCCCTGCCCGCGCCGTCCACACTCCCCACTGCGCATGCGCGTCCCACCTCTCTTCCCCTCTCCTACGCTCCCCCTCTCTTCTCTAGGCATCTCTGCCCGCAGCGTCCACACTCCCACTGCGCATGCGCGCCCCCTCTCTCTCCTACGTTCCCCCCTCTCCCTCTCTCGCCTCGCGACGCCGACACAGGCAGCGTCTGCTAGCGAGTTTCTTGGTTGAAAAAACCGACTGCTCGCGCTGCACAACCGTTCACTGGCCACCCAGTATATATGGCAATGAATCTTCACCTCCAAGGTGGTGCCGGTGGGAGATTTCTCCTGTGCGTTGTTGAACAATAAAAATTCGCAGCGTGCGCGTTAACTAAAAGCGGTCTGCGGCGGAGCTCGGCGGAGCTATATATGAAAAAAAAATTAAATAAATAAATAAATAAATTAAACAAACAAGAAAAAGCAAAAAAGAAAAAGGCGCTGCGCCGTGCTCCCGACCGGGCTGCAGAAATTAGGCGCCTTTTACTTCTTCGAACCACAACCACCATATATAAATGGAGTGAAGCGCGCGCGAAATGCATTCGCATTTCCTCACGATTTCCCCTTCGGGGAGGTGGGGGCTTTTTTTTTATTATTGTTGTGCTTTGGCGTTTGTTTCAGACAAAAGAATGCATCGTTGTGAACTTCGTGAGCGGATTTGAATTCGTGAGCTTAAAAGGGGCAAGGTGGTGATGTGGAACTGCTGAACGTTTGCTGAATTTCGTCTCGCGAAAAAAGCGGATGCAGGCCACACAGAGCCAAACTCAGCCGAAAGAATCAAGTTCAAACAAATCCGTGTAGTACCCATCATTCCCATGCTGGCTCAAGAGTCATGCGTTGCAGCTCCCACAGGCACTAGCGCCAGTGTTTGCTCAATTGCATACATAGGAAAATCTATGCATTTAACGGCAAATAACATGAATTTGATGCAGATATTCCGTAGCCTACTCCGAAGGCTTGACACGCATCCTCAAACCTACTCGTGAGTGCGGTGACATCAAAAAGCTGCACAAGTTTACGTGACTGAAGCTTAGAAGATAACGAAGCAGCCTCAAAAACAAGGTAAATCACTCTGACGTTCGCGACATGTAAACACCGTTAGGAAAAATAAAGGCGAGGGTGTATACGTTTGCATCGACGTAAATATATAAAACAGACGAAACTGATCATCAACATGCAAATAAAGTATGGCTATTAGTTTTGATAATGCTAGATGGGCGAATCTGGAAGCGTAACACCCCTGTATAACATTCATTCATGCTTCATTCTTGGACCGGGCCGTGTAATGTTCTTGTGTCTTTTTGTTGTATTGTCTTGTTGGAATTTTAATTGCGCAGCTTCGTTTGTGAGGCATATGTAGTTGCTTTCTATAAAGTGGCTTCGTGCTACTCGTAATTGCACGAGTATTTTTCGTCACCGTTACAAACCTACACACAATTATTTCACGCACCTTTTTTCACCTTACATACCATTTTTCACTCCCTTTTAAACTTCGAGGCGCGTTCTAGGTTCATTTTTAGTAACACGTATATCTTCATTTTTAGGCGCCATCGTAGAGAAAAACATGGCGAGATGTCATTTGTCCTCTTGAAATAATTGCGAGAATAAACTCTCAATGTGGCGCAAGAGCTGTAATTCAATTTGCCACATCACATTTCGTAAACATTGCCACTTACGTATGCTTGCATCTATTGTGAAAAAATAATAAGCTGAAGTTTCTCGTGAGGTGAAGACTTCAGTGATGACTCACTGTTCTATTCCTGCAGGTCAGAATAGCTCCTGCTATACAGTGCATTCTTGTCCTTCGAAAACATTCTTTACCTGCCCAACGGTTTCTGGATTCTTGCCAGTACACATAAATTTTGAGAGGAGGCCTAAAAATTTCTCAATTTCCAGAGATATTAAAGATCCACCACTTTGGGTACCACATTGAATTAAGGACGAAGTGAACATTTTTAATGCTCTCAAATGACAAACAATCAGCGTCTATGAGGCAGCCATATTTCCCAACACGTTTACATTTTACCAAAGGTTTATTTGCAGCTTCTTCGCTACGACAAAGTTCAAGGACAATGCATTTAGAAGCGACATTGTCCAATGAGAAAGTATTAACAGATATTAACTGACGTCTTGACGAGCCCAAAAATTTGACGAGTGGCATTTACTCATGCCTGATGTTACAGTTTCGGTGCATTATTCTTTTTCTGCAATAGCAATCCGTGTTCCTGGTGTGACTGCGTGAAATGATTCGTTGCGTTCTTGACGTCCCTTGGCAGCTTCTCGCAAGGCAGGTGTCATTCTTGTCTGCTCGGTGTAGGTTATACTCCAGGCCGGCGTAGTGACTATATATTCATCTGCACACCTGACAAGCGTAACAATACAAACAACGGAGTTTCGTATCGTCTTTCTCATCAGTTCTACTCGCACAGCGCCCGCTCCATGCACTTTCCATCTTCGCCGAGGCGGTAAAATCCTCTCACGCAGTAGCATCCGGTACTGGGGTTCACTCTGCACACGACGACGTTGTTAGGGTGGCACTCGCACGCTGCGCAGACTTCCGTCAAGCGCGGCGCCGGTAATAGAACTGCAAAATGAAAAAGGCAAACACATCATTTAAATCAGAAACATGCTGGCGGGGCTGTCCTGCGACTCTCGCGGACCCCGAAGAAAAATGGCATCACTGAGAGAAGATAATGTCAAGGTCTTCATATCAAGATCAACTACGGGCTGTCCAGAAGGTCCAGGATGGCACCATAACGCTCGGCCTCACGGTGCCGACATGGACACGGCCAGCGTCCGCTTCAAAAGACCGGGCTTGAAGACTCTTGTTAATAAAGTTTTTCGAATGAATGAATGAATGAATGAATGAATGAATGAATGAACGCTCGCAGAGTTACGCGTCACAGTCTCAGAAACACTGTTCTGCAAGGTGAAGTTGTTTTGTTTAACTGATGGCTTCACTCTTTTCCATGCAGCAGTATTTGATGCAATACCGAAGACAACCGCTACAGAT